>RCUC01121767.1:0-69115 GCA_003697995.1 Taxidea taxus jeffersonii | reverse complement strand
AAAAAAAAAAAAAAGATAAACACCAAGAGAATATCATCACCTTAGGTCAGTGTTTTTAGGTTATATCAAATCTGTTTAACTTATTTTTTGCTGTATTAACATACTAACAAATGAGCTCATTTGATTACTGAGACTGCATTTGCACTGCAGCCCCAGCTTCAATATGAGTTCTGTTATTTGTGGTAGAGTAGATAGCTAATGATGATCTTAAAGTCCCTCTCAGCTACTGCCTTTCAGACTTAATTTTGATGCGGTCATCTTTTTTTAATTAGCTTTTAGGTTCATAATTAAGGATTCATAGCTTTTTTCTGAATAACTGAAAGCCCATTTATGTGAGTTATTTTATCATACATCCTTCCTCTATGGTATGTGATGTTTTCCTTATTTAGAAGAGAGGGAGACTGAGACCCGAGTAATTGTTACATCCAAAGTCATAAGTGATAGAACCAGAACTTGAACCCAGACAGAAATGTGTATTTCTTATATATCCAAGAAAACCTTCCTTTTGCTCACTGTTGCCTTAAGCTGTAGAATTCTGTTATGTAGAATATTGTCCTCTCCTGTCATTCCCTGGTTACTTTTCAGTTTCTTTAAGGGAGTTATTTAGTATATTACTGTTTTCAGTTTTCTCTTGATTGTATCATTGACATGAATTTATTCTTTCACATTGGTCTTGTGGAAAACAAAAACCCAGTAATCCCAAATCCTTACCATTTATCATCCTCCTAATAGTAAGCTGGGAAAGAAGGAAAGCATTTCTGTTAAGGCCTGTGAATTGTATCACCATGCCAGACTGCTTTTCATCCTGATGGTAGAATGATGAAAACCAGCAAGAGCTAAATAGCTCTCCAGCTCGTTCTGAGTCCAGTTGTCGTAGATCCCTTAATTCCTTAGTTTTAACTTTGTGAGTTCACACATACAACTTTCACAAACTCAAGGATTTAGGACACTCCATGACTAAATTCTGGGAAATTATGTGGGCTACTGAACCCTCTTGGTTTGGATAATGGAGAGTTGATTAATTTAATGATGAGTTTATTCATGTTGAAATTATGCTCTTATTACTTTGTTGTGTATTTATTTGTGCCTGCATTTAGAATCTCAAACATTTTCTGTAAAATTTTTCCTAGAAAAGTTTTACCTTTCAACTCCTTTGTAGTTCTATAGGGTGGAAGGTTCATCAGGGCAATAATTACATAGGAAAATGAAATTTAACTGTGATTTGTGACTCGTTCTTACATTTTGTCACTATGAAAACCTTTTTATTTTTTCAGTACACATTTGCTGATTAAAAAAGGAAAATGAGGGACGCCTAGGTGGCTCAGTTGGTTAAGTGGCTGCCTTCGGCTCAGATCATGATCCCAGTGTCCTGGGATCGAGTCCCACATCGGGCTCCTTGCTCGGCAGGGAGCCTGCTTCTCCCTCTGCCTGCCACTCTGTCTGCCTGTGCTCGCTCCTGCTCTCTCTCTCTCTCTGACAAAAAAAAATAAATAAATAAATAAGGAAAATGAAAACCATAGAAAAGTTAAAATCCTCTTATTCCATTGTCACCCTCTTACAGCTTAGCTGTTCCTTCTAGGATCTTCCTAAATGCATATGTGAACATAGATATATTAGTCTGTGCATATACAGCATATGTTGTTTCTTTTAATAAAAAGTGAGTCATGCCATTTCTATTTGGCGATTTATTTTTTGCCCTCAATATCTTGCCTGTTACTAATCATTCCCCTACTGGTGGTTAGATGGCCTCCAGTTTCTCACTATTACGTTATCGCTTCAAGAAACATCTTTCCATATAGATTTTTGTGTCCTGTGAGTATTTCTGAAGGGCAGACTTGAAAAAGTGGAGTTACATGGTCAAAAGGCATACTCCTTTTTTTTTTTTTTTTTTAAGATTTCACAAACAGTATCAGATTGCATTCCAAAAAGATGGCATAAGTTTTCCTTCCTATCAATATCTGGGCTATTTCACACTTACATTTGGTCATACATACATATTGTACGTGATATGCCAGATATCATCAATCTCTCCATTTTTATCAGTTTAATGAATTTTAAGAAGGTAACTTGTGCTTTGTAGAAATTGACCTTTATTTTTATAAGAATAATGCATGTACTTGATAGTACAATGTTAAACAATGGGAAAAGTGCCCCCCAAACAGGATCCTTTACAACAGTCTCTTTCTCTTCCCTATACAGCCCTCATAAAACAAGTACTTATAATCCTTGCAGTTTTTTCACCTAGAATATATCTCCGTAATTCTAAATATTAGGCATACATCATTCAGCATATAAATCCTAGGTATTTTGACTTTCTCTGTGGTCCATATATGCCCATACCATACATGCCCAAATATTAGGTGAGGTTTTTCCTCCTCCAATCATCCCATCATCATCTACTCAAGATCTTAAATAGATACCTAACATGATTTTTCACTTTCATTTTGAAGAGCAAAGTGTTCAAAAAGACACATTACTTGAAATAGTTTTTTTTATCCTTATTTCCCATGCTTATAGAAGGTAGCTGACAGAAGAATAATTAAGAAAGAGGGGAAAAAAAGAAAGGTTGAAATTAAACATAGGTCTAAGATTATTTTCTTGATTCATATTGCTAGTGTTCATTTTAGCTCTATGACCTCGGACAAGTTGCTTAGCCTATTTGAGCCTCTGCTTCCTCATCTATAAAATGGAAGTAATAGTAATTGTGAGGATTTGAATACATTACTATACATTAAGTGCTTAGAATGTGCCTAGCACATACTGAGCATCCTACAAATGTTAGTTATATTAACCATAAGAGACCTTTTTTACAAGTCACTAGCAAAAATAGTCCAGTAAGACCCTATTATGGAATTTATGAAAAAACTCCCTTAGAGCAAAATATGTTTCTGAACCAAATTAGATGAAAATGAAGACGACTTACTCTAGGAAACTGTTAGGTGATACAAAAAGTGAATAATGAAAAAAAAAAGTGAATAATGATAGGTAAAGTGTTTCGGAAAATGGGGAAACCAATGTTTCTAAGATAGTAATACTTAAATATGTGTAGACTTAACAGTTTTGAAGAACAGTGGCGGCAGCCTGATTCAATTTTCCCACCCACCTTTCTGTAAACCTTTAAAGCCAACAGAGAGCACATATCCATCACACATCACCCATGCCTTCAGCATTATTCAGAAACAGGTTACCACAACCTTCAGATTACCTCTAAATAGAGAAATGAATCAGATTCCAAGAACTTCTGCCCAATCCTGTGGATGTGAAGAGGAAGAGAGAAGGCTTAACAGACTCACTGATAGAATTTAGGGCCATGGAAGACTTCGACGTAGCACAGAGTATCACTTCCAAAAGAGAATCCGCCACTGAGGCCCAAAGTACTGAACACAGCTTTGAAATTTGGTAGTTTGCAGCTTTAGCCACAGCTAGGGGCTTGAAAGTTAGCAGTGTCCAGAATCAGTAACTTCAGTTACAATCAGTACTTTATAGGGAAGGGGTGGACACATGGCAGTGAGAAGAAAGAAGGAAGAGGAGAAATTAATACTCTTTCAGAAAAAGAAAGAGAGGGGCGCCTGGGTGGCTCAATGGGTTAAGCCTCTGCCTTCAGCTCAGGTCATGATCTCAGGGTCCTGGGATCGGGCTCTTTGCTCAGCAGGGAGCCTGCTTCCCCCCTTCTCTCTCTGCCTACCTCTCTGCCTACTTGTGATCTCTATCAAATAAATAAATAAAATGTTTTTAAAAAAAGGAAAAGAAAGAGAAAGTAAACTTAGGAGTGTTATTGAACCAGGAACTCTTGACCATGAAGTGAATGGTAATAAGAATGAATGGACTACATGTAGACAGAATACATAGGAATTTTTTCTACTATACGAAAAAATATGAATCAGAACATTTCAACTGGCGAAAATCTTCCCCTCCCCCACCCAAAAAACATAAGGCAGAAGAAAATTGACACAACACTCAAAATAAAATGTCCTCAAACCAGTGTTTGGGATATGGGAAAAAAGGAAAACCTTGAATCAGAAATATAAAACTAAGAACAGAAACAGCAAGAAAGAGGAAAAAGATCAGAGTATGTTAAACTCAGTAAAAAAGAAGAAAAACACATATCAGAACTGAAGACTAAGTTGTAAGGTTCCTACCAAACAAGTTCAAATGCAAATGTAATAAAAGACATGGAAGAGCAGCAGGAGGACAGTCAAGAGAATGAAAATGAGATTATTTTTTAATTGACACTTTAAATGGAAGATGGGTCCCAAAAGTCTAATGTATAGTAGTTGCCTCTCAAGAAGGAAGACGAGTAAAGCCATAATATCCAAGAAAACTTTCTGGAAATAAAGATCTGAATCTCTACATCAGAAGGTAAACTGCAGATACATTCTAGTAAAGCTGTAGGACTTTAAAGAAACAGAAAAATTCTCCAGGCTTCCAGGCAAAAGATGAAGTGCTTTAAAAGGGCCAGGGAAGTGGACTGGTATCCGATTTCTCAAAAGCAACATACAAAGCAAGACAATAGTGGAGTAGCATAAGGAAAGAAAATGCTAAGCAAGATTTTTTTATATCCGCTCAGCTGTTTTTCAAGGGTTAAGACAATAGAAAAAGTTTTAAACATGCCAAGAATTCAGGGAATACTGTACTCACTAACCCTTCCTGAGGAAACTGTTGAAGGATAAGTTTCATCTAAAAGATGTGTGGGAAATTTTCTGCAAAAAAGATGGACAGTGATTGCATGTATATTTGAACTAAGGTTAAAATTAGGAGAAGGGACATAGAGTAGTACATAAATGTTACATGTTCTGACAAAGCAGAAAGGGCAGCTAAAAAATGTGGGAGGGGAAAGGAAAAGATCTAAGACTAATAATTATAGATTAACTATCACAAGGGACTCATGTGAAACTGAAAGCAAAGATTAGCTAAGGAAAATGATACATGGAAACATAAAAGATTGAAAGGTAAGCATTAGAAAAAAGAAAAATACAAACCTTTGGAAACACAGATGTTTAAAAGGCCAAAGAAAACCATCATGGAAAATCATGATGCCCACGGTAATTATAACAAAATAATATGACAGAATTGAAATCAAACCTACCAGTCACATCAGTGAGGATTCTCTCACCAATAAAAAGATTTTCAGATTGGCTCAAAAATCAAAATCCAATAAACTATTATTATATGTCAATTATATTTCAATAAAAATAAAAGAAGGAACAAAATCAGAATCCAACTTTAACATAAGAGGCCCTTAAAACAGTTAAAAAGACGGACAAAGATCAACCAAGCAAATAAAAATAATAGGAAAGCAGGATTGGCAATGCCGAAGCCAAGGTAGAAGCCAAACCAAAAAGCATTAAACAACAAAGGAAGAACAGTTTGTAATACTAAAACCCACAACTTACAACAAGGATAATAACACTTAAAAATACATATGCACCAAGTGACAGCAATAATCTTGACAAAACAAAAACTAACAGAAATGCCAGTAATAAAAAGAAGCACTAAAAATTGGACACTGACCCACTCACCATAAGATAGGTACAGTAGACAGAAAGAGATATAAAAGATAAACATAATGAGACACATCTTCAGGTCTTTCTATCATAGCATCCTAAATAAAATATACTCTCGCTTAAAATATTCACAAAAAATATTTTCATGGTTACGAAAACATCAGTAGGTCCCATACAAGAAAACAAAAAGCAAAAAGGCATTTCCACCTTGAACAAGAATTCCCAGCCTTGTACAAGAATGTTCATAGTGGCTTTATTCAGAGTAGTCAAATATGGATGGAGAATAGATAAACAAATATATTGCTGAAGTGCATTATTAGCAGGACACCTGGGTGGCTCAGTTGGTTAAGCGTCTGTTTCGGCTCAGGTCATGAAGTCAGGGTCCTGGGACATCAGGCTCCTTGCTCTGCTTCTCATTCTATCTGCCACTCCCCCTGCTTGTGCGCACACATACTTTCTCTGAAATAAATAAAATCTTCATTTTTAAACAATATTAGCAGTAAAAAACAGTGAACCATTCATATATATGATAATATGGATAAATCTCAAAAATACTATGTTGTATGAGCAAAATTAGGTATAAAAATATCTGTAGCCTTTTATTCCACTTAAATAAATATGTGCAAAATTAACTCATAGTACTAGGACTTCTAGGGGAAGAGGAGGATCGAATGGGAGAGGACATCGGGGTGCTTTTTGGAGTGACAGGTAGTTTCTCCATCTCCATACACATTCAAAATGATGCTTCATTTTAAAAAAAACTCTTGAGTAAAAGGGGAATATAAACAAATTGCAGAGTTCCTAAAAAATCATGATAATGAAAATACTACATGTAAGAATCTGTGGAATACATTGAAGACAAGGAGCAGAGGAAAATTCATAGTCCTAAATGTTTATTGAAGAATAAAATTCAAGTAAATTTTTAAAATCTTACTGGCTTTATTAAGTCATTAATAAGTTGGGCAACATCCAATCTAGCAGATAATTTTATAGACCCAAGGGAGTGGGAACAAGGAAGTTACACTGGGCATTTGCTAGGTGGTTAAAGCTGGGTTGCTTTTCTCATTGGAGCAAAGGGAAGTCTTGGACCTAGGTCAGGCACTGTATGCTGAGCGGGTACTCACTTGATAATTTACCGAGGCCTGCCTTTTCAGGGAGAGGGAAATATAGAAACTTCAGTACTAAATCTTGGTTTGCTGAGGTGGCTTAGCCTGAACAACTCCATCTTGGACCTAAACTGGTTACTTTATCACAGTAAAAGTAATAATAATAATAATATTAATCCCAACTCAGAAATGAAAAAAGAACAACAAAGTAAACAAACAAACAAAAAAAAACAATAACAACAACACAGAAAACTAAAGATAAAAGTAGAAATTAATGAGTTAACAGAAAAACTGTACACCAAATTGATGAATCAGTCCTGGACCTTTAGGGGGAAATTCACAAAATCGGTACGCTACTGGCTAGTTTAATCAAGGAGAAAGAGAAATCACAAAATATACAAAATAAACGACAAAAAGAACTTGATACAGAAGAAATTGAGAAAATCACATGCAACCATTTTACACACTTATGCAAATAAATTTGAAAACTTAGATGAAATGGATTCTTAGGAAAATACAGTTTAAGAACACCTCATTAGAGATTTTTTTTTTAAAGATTTTATTTATTTATTTGACAGAGAGAGACACAGTGAGAGGAAGAACACAAGCAGGGGGACTAGGATAGGGAAAGCAGTCTTCCGTCTGAGCAGGGAGCCTAATGCGGGGCTCAATCCCAGGACACTGGGATCACGACCCAAGCCGAAGGCAGACGATTAACAAGTGAGCCACCCGGGTGCCCCTCATTAGAGATTTTTTAAAAACTTAGAGTGCCAGGATGACTCAGTTAAGTGTCCAACTCTTGATCTCAGCTCAGGTCTTGATCTCAGGGTCGTGAGTTCAGGACCCACTTTGGGCTCCACGCTGGGCATGGATCCTGCCTAAAATTCTCTCTCGCTCTGCCCAATCCCCCCCCCCCAACCCACTGTGTGCATGTGCTCACTCTCCCTCTCAAAAAATCAAAAAAATTTTTTTAAAATATTTTTAACTTAATGGAAGAAACATTTATCAAGGAGCTAGCCCACAAAACACCAAACCTGTGTGATTTCACAAAGGAATTCTATAAAACCTTTAGAGACCATACGTTCCAAACGCTGCATAATTACTTTACAACATAGAAAATGCAGAAAAACTTTCCAATTTTTTTACAAACTTTCCGATTTTTATGAAGTAAAAGTAATAGCAATTTCTTTTTTTTAAGATTTTATTTTTATTTATTTGTTAGAGAGCGAGCACAGGCAGACAGAGAGGCAGGCAGAGGGAGAAGCAGGCTCCCTGCCGAGCAAGGAGCCTGATGTGGGACTTGATCCCAGGACGCTGGGATCATGACCTGAGCCGAAGGCAGCCGCTTAACCAACTGAGCCACCCACGCGTCACAGTAATAGCAATTTCTAAACCTGTTAAAGATGGTGCAAAAAGTGAAAATTACAGATATATTTATGAATATCGATGCAAAATCTAAATATTGTGCAATCTTTAACACTACGTCAAGAAAGTACATCATGATGAAGTGAGGTTTAGAATACAAGGATGATTCAGTATTTGGAATACTTGATACAGTTCACCATATTAATGGGTCTAAGAAGAAAAATCATTCTCTTTATAGATGCTGAAAAAGTCTGTGGCAAAATTCAGCACCTATTCCTTTAAGAAAACAGGAATGGATAGATCCTTAACGTGATTTTCATAAATACACATGCACGTACATGCATACATTTGCCTAAATCCCAAGGCCAGCATCTTAACATAAACACTAAAACCAGAAACAAAGTAAGGATGTGCATTGTCTTTGGTATATGACATTGTACTGCAGATATGAAAAAGTGCAGCTAGGAAAGAGAAAAGAATTGTAGGCATAGTAATGGGAAAAGAAATAAAAGTTTCTTGCAGATGGCATGATAGTTCATCCGGAAAGCCCCAGAAAATCAATGACAAAACTATTTTAAAGTAATTTAGCAAGATTGAAAGTTATAAAATAAATCTTCATGTACTCAGTAACCAGTTACACAATGTAATGAGAGAAAATTGCTTTTATAAAGCAAAAAAAAAGTAAATATTTAAATTCCTAAGAATTTGGTTTTAACAATGAAAATCTACATAAAACAAACCATAAAACATTTCTTAAAGACAAGGTATACAATTGCGGAAACATTCCTTATTTTTGGTTAAGACCTCTCAACCTCATGATGCCACTTTTTTCCTGAGATAATAAATTTAATGGGATCTTAATATCAACGATTTTTGGTATAGAACTAAACTAGATAATACTGGAGTTCATTTGGAAAAATAAACATGCAAGAATATCAAAACATTAAGGGGGGAGATCTCTGAGTGGAGGATAGCCCTACCAAATATCAAAATATATTAGGAAGCCTCTATAATTTGAAAAGCTATTCATATTGGCGCATGAATAGACCAGTAAAACACTGTTAAGTCCAGATATGGACACAGCTACATACGGAAACCTCATGCTTTATTGAAGTGGTATTTCAAATCACTAAAACAAAAGGGACGTTTTATTAACGTGGCAGCATTAGACAGCCACTTAGGAAAAGATGACATAGGTCAGTTCTTCACACCAGGCATAAGAATAAACTCCCAAGTGGATCAGAGGTCTACATATAAAAAAAATGTCCAGATAGCAAAATATGGGTGAACTTTTTTCTATAAGTTTTCTATGAGTCAAAATCAAGTTACAATAAAGAAATACTGATAGATTTTACTACGTTTAAAATTTTAATTTGGGGTGCCTGGGTGGCTCAGTGGGTTAAGCCTCTGCTTTCAGCTCAGGTCATGATCTCAGGGTCCTGGGATCAAGCCCCGCTTCGGGCTCTCTGCCTGCCTCTCTGCCTACTTGTGATCTCTGTCAGATCAATAAATAAATAAATAAAATTTTAATTTTATGTCAACTTTATAAGCAAAATCAAAACTTGCTGTATATTACAAAGTTCCTAAATACACAGAACTTTGAAAAAAAACATCTAAGAGACTAAAAACCCTAAAGAAAAAAGAGCAAAAGAACACACGTCACATCAACATACAAAAGAAGATAAAAAATGGCTCGGTGTAAAACAATACTGAGCATATCTTGGTTTTTAATGCCATTCCTCACTGAAAAGAATGAGAGCTTCTTGGAGAAATGGTTGAACAATGCAGATAGAAGATAACCCTGGAATATCTTGATATGCCAGAAAGTAAGTCAACACTTAATAGATAATGATGGGAGCATGTCACAGGGATGTAAGAGCCAGTTTGAGGGAATCCAAGTAGCTGAACATGGGATGATTTAAGCCCCAAAATAATTGAGACAGTGATGGATTATAAACCATTGGGGTGAAAAAGAGGTGTGAATTCATACTGTTAATAAAGGTAGATAGGTAGGTAAGTATATGAGGACAATCGAAGAATTTTGTGCTGACTGGTAAAAGAGTTCTAGAATTACAAAATTATTTTGTAGCCATCATAGTAATGTTCGGTTTGGCAGGAGTTACTGGATGCTAACTTTAGGGGTGGGGTAGAGTGAGCTTTCAATGAGAAACAATATTTGCACATTTTTTTTTTAAAGATTTTATTTATTTATTTGACAGAGAGAGATCACAAGTAGGCAGAGAGAGAGGAAGGGAAGCAGGCTCCCTGCCAAGCAGAGAGCCCAATGCGGGGCTCAATCCCAGGACCCTGGGATCATGACCCGAGCTGAAGGCAGAGGCCTTAACCCGCTGAGTCACCCAGGTGCCCCAATATTTGCGCATTTTAAAATACATCTGCAAGATTGCTTATTAGTTCTAAGGAGAAATACAGTAAGTGTACATTGGAAAACTGGATAATGCCTTGAAATAATGATTAAAATAAACACAGCGAAGAGGGCCGGGTAGGTATCTTATGCCTCTGGATGTAATATTCTAAGAAGGTTATCTCGCTTATGTAGCATTATGGGGATATAACTTGATCTAATGCAGAAACAGGAGGAGCATCAAATGAGAAACATTCTATTAAGAAGGTGGAGAGAGAGCCTGCATTATTCAGAAGTAATCGTCCAGATTAAAGGAAGCTAAGGACACAAATAGGACATGGAATCCTGGATGGAATGGAAGAAGGCTATATAAGGACATTATTGGGTCCATTGGACTATGAATGGTAAATTGGGGGAAAGTATCACATTAATGTTAAATTTCCTGAAACTGTTAACTCTGTGGTAGTTATGAGAGAACAGTTTTATTTTTAGAAAATGCCTGCTGAATTTGGGGTGGACAAATAGATATTAATTATGCAACTTATTCTCAAATGGCTTAGCAAAATGTCTATGTATTTAGAGAGAAGAATAAAACAAATGAGGCAAAATGTTAATAATTGGCAAGTCTCAGTGGAGTACACAGGATTTCATTGTACTATTATCCAACTTCCCTAGAAGTTTGAAGTTCTTTCCAAGTAGAAAGTTTAAAAAAAAATTACACTAACATCCCATTTTTCATCTGTTACATTGGCAGAAATAATCTCACTGTTGTTTGTGCAAATGCAAGATGGTAAAATTTCTATGGAGGAGAATTTGGTAATACCTAACTAAATTACATGAGCATTCACTCTTCTACCCAAAGAATGTACTCTCAGAGTGTACCTCAGGCAGTTTTTAATGTATATGTATACATATATGCATAAGTTTGTTCATTGAGGCAATGATTGTAATGGCAAAACACTGATGTTTTGTCTGTCCAAAGGAGATTGAGTAAACACACACACAACGGAGTACTGTGCAGCTGAAAAAAGAAGATGTCTATGCACTGAAATGGAATGATTTCTAGGATATATTTCTGAATTAATAAAAGCAAAGGACAGAGAAATTTAGTGTGCGGCCTTTTCTGTAAGAAAGAAGAATAAGAAAATAAATACACCTATTTACCTTTTCAAAATATACACACACAAGAAGGGTGAACCAGAAAGCAATAAAGTTAGTTACCTGCCCGCAAACATGGATGGTGAGGCAGGGGATGTTTTTCCAAGTTGCAACTTTTTATAGTTCTTTATATTTGGAAGCAGAACAGTTTTTTAGATAGGCCCCAGAAATGAAATTAAGTAAGGATGGCAGGGAAGACTAAAAACCAAACTCGATTTATTTCAAATCAATAACATAACCACAGTGAAGGAGGGAGAAATAAACAATCCAAGAAACTCTTAACCTTAATACTCTGACCTTTAATTTAAGGAGACTACAAAGAAATTCTGGACTCATAAATTTGTTTTTTGCACCAGTGTGGATGTAATCCTGCAACTATTAAAATGTATGGAAGGATTGAGCAAATGAGTACGTGTAATTTGGGTGGAAGCCAGGGTTTTCACTGTGGAAGAAGAGAGCTCAAATACAGATGTGGGAAGATAAGGGAAAGCCCGAAAGGATGGATTGGAATTGGAGTTAAAAGTGTGAACTTAAAAAAAAATAATAAAAAAGTATGAACTCATTATTTCCTAAGATACCATACATGCATGTATATATTCCAGTTCCATCTACTGAAGGACCCAGAGACAGAGACTTCAGTAGCGCTGAGCTCACGCAGTACCCACATCTTTATTTCTGATAGCCCCCACCAAAAGAAACTGGGGATCTTTGAAGAAATGGTTGATTCTAGGGTTGGGACAGGAAAATGAGTGTAAGATAAACCTGGAATATCTTGTTATGCCAGAAAGTAAGGAGTTGCTCAAACAATGATACAGGCTTGTCAGAATGACATGACTCAGCTGGATGGGCTCCCATGGGCTAAATCTGGAACAGTTGGGAGTTCCAGATAACTAAGGACTATAATGAATTATAAGCCACTGAAAAGTAGGAATCCATGAGTGAATACCCATAATAAGAGAAAAAAGAAGGATCTTCCCTACAGAAGAATGCCAACTGAGAATATGGAAGAAATTCTGAGGCTGGCAAATCCTAGTTACAGATTGGGCAAGATCCTCTTTGGATGCTAAATCTAGAGTGAAATTTGGATGAGCAGTATTTATATGGACTTTAAGTATCTCCCCATAGATTGCTTACAAAAAAGGGAAAATAGTAGGGCTACAGTGGAAAACCAGACCACACCTAGACCAGGTCTTCAAACTCCTCATCACTGATAAGAGGCAGGTGGAAATCCCATCATCTGACTTTGCTACCCTGAGAGACAGTATCAACTGGAGGCAGCCTGAGAAAAAACCTCCCCTAAACCTGAAAGGAGGAAATCTGTGTGCAAGAACTCTAAATTACTTGTGTGGATGCACAGCTGTCAAGGAGAGGGAGCCTAACTCCCCACTTCACAAGTGTGGACTTCACAAAGTCACTTCCGGAAAGAATAGTGTGTAGAGGGGTTAGGAGTAATTTTATAGCCAAAAAACCTGAAAAATACTGCTTCAGGTAGAGGTGATCAAGGTCAATACCAACAGGGGTAAGTCATGTTAGTAGTAGGTTTCCTTATATGATTTGATACAAAGGGTACTTCCCAGTACCGCAGATCTTTTTTCCAAAAACAACCCTGGTTTGGTCCTGAGGAAATTATGAGACAAATCTCAGGAGATCATTCAACAAAATACCTGACCAGGGACTCCTCAAAACTGTCAAGGTCATCAAAAACCAGGAAAACCTGGGAAGTTGTCACAGCCAAGAGGAGCTTTAGGGGACATGACAACTAAATGTAATTTGGGGCTTAGAAAAGAAATAGAACATTAAGTAAAAATGAAGGAAATGCAAAAATAGTTCACATTTTCTAAAGTTTTACATAAATGGAGTCATACAGCATGTGCTCTCATCTGGTTTTTCACTCAGCATAATTATTTTGAGACTTATCCATGTTGTGTGTATCAACTCATTCCTTTTTATTGCTGAGCAGCAATATGGAATCACTATGTGGATATGCCATAATTTGTTTACTCATTTGCCTGTTGATATTTGGATTGTTTCCAATTTTGAGCCAGTATGACCATTCATGTATGTGTATACACACACAGACAAATGTCTGCGTGGATGTGTCTTTTCATTTATTTTAGGTAAATAGGAACGGAATGGGTGATAGGTGGCATATATTTAACATTTTAACAAACTGCCTCTTTTACAAAATACTTTTGTACTATTTTACCTTCCCATCTGCAGTGTTTGAGAGTTCTATTCGCTGCATAGACCATAGAGGGTTGGTGTTTTTGTTCTTGTTTTTGTTTTTAATTTGGGGCAATCTAATAGATGTATAAGAGTGTCTCATGGTTTTAATTTGCATTTTCCTAATGACCAGTGCTCTTGAGCATCTTTTCCTGTTCTTGTTTGCCATCCATATATCTGTGAATAGTTTGTTGCGGTGTTGTACTTGTTTTTTTAATTGGACTGTTTCAGTTGTTGAGTTTGAGTAGTTCTTTGTATATCCTAGATACCAATCCTTTATCAGACATATGATTTGCAAATACTGTTCTCCAGTCTGTGTCTTGTCTTACTCTCTTTTTTTTTTTAAGATTTTATTTATTTATTTGTCAGAGAGAGAGCTGGAGTGAGCACAGGCGGACAGAGTGGCAGGCAGAGGCAGAGGCAGAGGGAGAAGCAGGCTCCCTGCTGAGCAAGGAGCCTGATGGTGGGACTCGATCCCAGGACGCTAGGATCATGACCTGAGCCGAAGGCAGCTGCTTAACCAACTGAGCCACCCAGGCATCCCCTTGTCTTACTCTCTTAATAGTATATTCCAAGGACCAGATTTTAATTTTGATAAAGTCCAAATTGTCAGCATTTCTCATTTATGGATCATACTTCTGATGTCATATCTAAAAATTTTATGCCTACCTTAAGTCCTGAAGATTCTCTCCTATTTTTTTTTTCTAGAAGTTTTATAGTTTCAGTTCTTACTTTTAGGTCGGTGATCCATTTTGAGTTAATTTTTGTATATGATGTGAAGTATAGATCAGAATTGGGTTTTCTTTTTGTTTTCTTAATTTCATAATCTATCCAATCCAGCACCTTTTGTTGAAAAGACTATCTTTTTTTCCACCAAATTACCTTTTTCCTTTTTTCTTTCTTTTTTTTTTTAATTTTTTTTTTTGGATGCGGTACAATGTTAACATTGGTTTCAGGTATACAACACAGAGATTATTTTGCCCCTTCTATTTTTAAATTTCAAGATTTGTTCACTGATGGTGTCCTATTCTTACATCCCTGAAGAATTTTATTTTTTTCTTAAAGTTTTTTAAATTTATTTATGAAAGCGTGCATGAGCAGGGGGGAGGGCCGGAGGGAGAAGTGGACTCCCCACAGAGAAGGGAGCCTGATGGAGGGCTCTGTCCCAGGACCTGAGGATCATGATGACCTGAGCCAAAGGCAGATGTTGAACCAACGGAGCTACCCAGGTGCCCCATTAATTTTGTTTTTGAAGGTTTTGTTTTGTTTTTTGCTCCTTATATTACTTCTGTTTCCTTATAGGTTATTTTTTCCTGAAGATTTGTTTTGGTCTTTCACATTCTCAGAGGCCTTCTTTTTTGTTTGTTTTAAGATTTTATTTATTCACTTGAGAGAGTGAGAGAGAGAGAGCCCACGAGCAGGGGCAGAGGGAGAGAGAGAAGCAGGCTTCCCTTTGAACAGGGAGCCCAATGTAGGGCTCGATCCCAGAACCCGGGATCATGACCAGAGCCGAAGACAGACGCCCAACCAACTGAGCCACCCAGGAACCCCTCAGAGGCTTCTCTTAAATGATTGGTGATCCTTGCCTGTCTATCACTAAGCTGCTGATCGTACTGAATGAGCCTGAGTTTGGACGTTTTAACGAATGAGAGTCAATGCGATGATTGGTCCCTTTTTTAAATCTTGAGTCTTTGCACTGGTGCTCTGATCTGTTTAAATGTGGTTTTCTTTTTCTCGTGTTTAATTTGTTACCAATGTTTTTGCAGAATTCTCAGCCAGTCTTTCATTCAGCATCTCCATGTTCTCTCCTCTGAGAATTCATATTAGACTTTTATTAGATCTTTACATTTTATGCTCTTTTAACCTCTTTTCTGTACTTCTGTTTTTCTTTGCTGTGTTTTGGTTGTTTTCTTAATCTTCCATTTCCCTATTTCTTTTTTAGCCATGTTTGATCTGTCCACTGAGGTGTTTTGGTGGGGGGGTGTTTTTTTCATTACAGCAGTTATATTTTTCATTCACGGAAGTTACATTTGGTTCTTTTCAGGTCTGCCTGATGACTTTTTATTCTTTTCATTTTTTAATAATAATTTTCCTTTTTTAAGTTTTTTTTTTTTATTTTATTTAATTGAGAGAGTGAGCGATCATGAGCGGGTCAGAGGGAGAAGCAGACTCCCTGCCGAGCAGGGAGCCCGATGCAGGACTTGATCCTGAGACTCCAGGATCATGACCTGAGCCGAAGGCAGTTGCTCAACCAACTGAGCCACCCAGGCGCCCAAGATTTATTTATTTGGGAGAGAGGAGAGAGCATGCACATGCATGTGTGTTGGGGGGGGCGGTGGCACAGAGGGAAAGGAGAGAGAATCTCAAGCAGACTCCCTGCTGATCAAGGAACCCAATGCAGGTCTTATCCCACAGCCATGAGATATGGCCTGAGCCAAAATCAAGAATCAGACACTTAACCAACTGAGCCACCCAGGTACCCCTTTTTATTTCTTCTTAAACAGTTCTTGGGGCCCCTGGGTGGCTCAGTTAGTTAAGCATCTGCCTTCGGCTCAGGTCATAATCCCAGGGTCCTGGGATCAACTCCCACATTGGGCTTTCTGCTCAGCTGTGAGCCTCTTCTCCCCTCACTCTTTCCTCCTCTCTGTCAAGTAAATAAATCTTAAAAAAAAAAAAAAAAACAGTTCTTGAATAGTTATTTTATACTCTGTCTAGCAATTTCACTGCCTATTTGGGATTCCTAATCTATTTCTACTGACACTTGTGATGGATTGCTTATTATATGATTGATTCTTGATTGTGTGCTCATACTTGGTCAAATCTGTGGGAATGCTGAAAGACCTGAATTGTAGGTGATTATTCCTTGAGATGATTTAGGATGCTTTTGCTGGGTGT
Organism: Taxidea taxus jeffersonii; assembly: GCA_003697995.1. Taxonomy (NCBI): domain Eukaryota; kingdom Metazoa; phylum Chordata; class Mammalia; order Carnivora; family Mustelidae; genus Taxidea; species Taxidea taxus. The sequence goes on along the minus strand of RCUC01121767.1, from coordinate 52,502 downwards.
CACCGAGCTGAAGGCAGCTGCTTAACCAACTGAGCCACCCAGGCGTCCCTACTTTGATTTTTTTAACGTTAACAGCATGTAATGTTGAAACCGAGATGTTTATGTTGACCCCCTGAAATTGCAAGGTTATATTCGCTGACAAGTAGAGTCCAAATAAGATATTCTGCACTGACATTTAGGGGTCAGTAAATACGCATTAGCTGCTAACCGGGCTGGCTGTAAAGTGGACAACCTTATATGACAACTATGCATATAGAAGATTATCTCTGCATGGATGTGGGCTGTATGAATCTACTAGAACTTAAAATTCTAGCCAGTGTTTAGTAAGTGTGCATTCCAGGGACGCCTGGGTGGCTCAGTTGGTTAAGCGGCTTCCTTCGGCTCAGGTCATGATTCCAGCGTCCTGGGATCGAGTCCCGCATCGGGCTCCTTGCTCAGCAGGAAGCCTGCTTCCTCCTCTCTCTGCCTGCCACTCAGTCTGCCTGTACTCACTCTTTCTGACAAATAAATAAATCTTAAAAAAAAAAAAAATTAAATGTGCATTCCAGACACTGTGATAAATATTTCATAATGTCTTTCCATTCCCCTCAGGAAAAAAGAATGTATCACTTCTTTGCCCTGGCCTTCAAGGGTTCTCATGATGTGGCCTCTATATCCTCCTGCAACCCCATCTCGTAGACCTCTCACGGCACCAGCCACACTGGCTTTTCAGTGTGCCACATATGTTCCAACCTTATTCTTGTTCTTTGCTCTGCCTAGAATATCCCAGCACCAAATATTCAATTGACTGCCTTTTTTGGCATCAGGGTCTTATCTCACCAAGGCCTTTCCTCACCCCTGAATCTTAGCTGACCACTCCTGCCTCAGTTTGACTCTGACTTCACGTGGCCTTGCTTGGATTCTTCCCTGCTAATAGACTGGTAACCTGTGTGAAAAGCATGAGTCTTATCTGCTTTATTACACTACTCTGTCTTTAGCTTCTATTGAATGTTGAGTGAATAGAGAAAGAAGCTCATAACTTGTTTCACAGCTAAGTTCACAACCAATGAATGGCAGAGCCATGACCCAAACCTAGGGCTATCCAAATTCTGTGCTGTTAGCACCACCCCTCACTCTAACAAGGACTGTCTCATTCCTTACCACCTTATCAGTTCAAAATGTTGCTAGACTTTCTTTTGGCATTGCCTTCAGAATCTTACTCTTTTGAAATCTGGTGGTAGCAGATTTTGATTCTTTGAAAATACATTTGATTTTTTTTTAAATACCTGCAAGTTATTCGGAACCAGATCTGTTAGGTAAGATGGGTAGTCAAGCTAGGGAAAACTATTGAGGGAAATGAAATAATTACAAAGTAGCCACATACAATACAGTTTTCTTCTTAAAACTGGATCTAAAAGAGAGTTCTGAGGGTGCCTGGGAGGCTCAGTGGGTTAAGCCGCTGCCTTCAGCTCAGGTCATGATCTCAGCGTCCTGGGATCAAGTCCCGCATCGGGCTCTCTGTTAAGCAGGGAGCCTGCTTCCCTCTCTCTCTCTCTCTGCCTGCCTCTCTGCCTACTTGTGATCTCTCTCTGTCAAATAAACAAATAAAATCTTTTTTAAAAAAAGAGTTCTGAAAGAAGGATACTATAAGAAGAAGGAGCCTTCTTAAAGTATTCATTTGGGTATAAAATATTTCCATTGTGTGGATTAAGAAACTGATTGTGTCACTTTCATAGTTACACCTGGTACATGGGAAAATCAGTTTTCCCATTTTAGTACAATGTTCCATACCTGCGTACCTAAAAATAATAGCTCAGTAGCTCAGTCTCTCAAACTAAGAGATGCATTTGCTTGGTTTTATTTTGTCAGGCTTTGAATAACAGATTTCAGCTTTGTTATTGGTCATGGTAGGAAGTTAAAGCAGCCAGGAAAGAAATTGAGCATAAAGTGTAAAATGACACCAACAAAATACTAAGTGAAGCAAAAGAATAAGGATCGATGCCAAACTCTAAAGATTGTTTGGTTGATACTTCCCCTCTACTTGTAACTCACTGTGTATGTTTATGTCATTTTTTTTTTTTAGTTTTCTTTTGTTCCCTATGTTGCTCCTATTTCCTTATAGATTATTGTTTCCTGAAGGTTTTGTTTCTCTATTTTCCTGTTCTTTTGCTTTCTTCTCACTAATCTCAGTTTTGCTGTGTATTATTGTATTATTGTAGATACCTACAGTTTCAGAGCTGAAAGACAAATTGAGAAATCATTTATCTGTTTACTATGTGTATTTCACCACAATTAAAAAAAAAAAAAAGACAAACCATCTAACCTACTCTTTTTTATAGAGAAGTGACCCACCTAGTGTATGGCAAGGCTTAAATTACGTGGTGATCTTCTGATCCTACTCAGTGTTCTTGCTGTCACCATTGATGTTCTTGTTCACTAACATGGTAGCTAATGAAGTCGCACCTTGTAGAAAAGGAAGCCTCTGTTTTGACACAAGCATTTCGTTACAAAATAAGCATCATTTCTGGAGGCTAGCTCTTCATTTTTCAGATACCACTTACCACAATTTGAACTGAGTTAATTGAGGGGGGAGGGGGCGTATTCGTTCTGTATCATGGACCATTGATTTCTTCTACTTTCAAGACCGAACATTCTTCACGCTCTGAAAGGAAAAGGAGAGACTCATTCGGGATGTTTGACGGTTATGATAGCTGCAGTGAGGACACGAGTAGCAGCTCCAGCTCTGAGGAGAGTGAAGAAGAAGTTGCTCCTTTACCTTCGAACCTCCCAATTATCAAAAACAATGGACAAGTGTACACATACCCAGATGGTAAATCTGGCATGGGTGAGTACTTCCAGCTTCTTCCGCTGTTACTCAGCTTCATGGTGGAGGTTATGTTCGAGTGTCATTTCTTCTGTCATTTCCCTTCCTTAGAATTTTTCAAGGAAAAAAGAAACACAGGCTGAAGCTTTCCATTGTAGATGGGATCCTAGATTTCGGTCTGAACTCTTTATCTTGCCTACCTGCCGTATTCTGGTGGAAGGCAAGGAGAACAAAATAAAAACAAAAGGCTATTGAGAAACATACTGTGGACATGAATTCAGTCATCGCAAAGCAAATCCCCATGTAACTGAAAGTGTGTAGGATCACGGGCTTGTAGAGTTAACAGACACTTTCAGGGTAAAGTCTCTCTCTTCTACAAAAATTCCTCATGGGATGTTTTCTGTTAACACTTCCAGTGATAGTGTATCTGTAATTACCAGAATATCCTTTATATTGCACCAAAATTATCCATGCTCTGGATTTTGTTGTTGGGTCTTAATTTTGCCTTTTAGAGCTACACAGAATAATTCTAATCCTTGTTATAGTGGTCTCCCTTCGCACTAGAACACTCTTAGTAACTCTAGTTGCTCCAGTGATTTCTCATAATATTACAGTGTATTTTAATTCATCGGTATGTCCTGCTCACCGTCTTCTAGGTATACTTTGGATTAGTGGTAATGGGGTGACAGCCTGTCCTGCCTTGCCCGAGACTGTCCTCTTTTTAGGATTGAAAGTCCTCTACCCTAGAAAGCACCTCAAGCAAATGTTTGGTCACCTATGTAATTAGAACAGAAGGTAGTTCCGCCTTCATCTCCCTTTCTCAGGACTGTGTTTCCACTCATGCCCCAGAATTGCTCTAGCTTTTTTTTTTTTTTTAGATTTTATTTATTTATTTGACACAGAGAGAGGTATCACAAGTAGACAGAGAGGCACGCAGAGAGAAAGGAGGAAGCAGGCTCTCTGCCGAGCAGAGAGCCCAATGCAGGGCTCAATCCCAGGACCCTGACACCATGACCTGAGCCAAAGGCAGAGGCTTCAACCCACTGAGCCACACAGGCGCCCCTGCTCTAGTTTTTTTGAAAGTAACACTGATTTTGCATGTAGCTAAAACTTCTAATCTTTTCTACAACTTGACCAATAAACCAATTAAACTAGTTTTGTGCATTTGCAGTTACCTTGTTTTTAATCGGGGAGCCTGGGTGGCTCAGTGGGTTAAGTCTCTGCCTTCGGCTCAGGTCATGATCCCAGGATCCTGGGATCGAGCCCCACATCGGGCTCTCTGCTTGGCAGGGAGCCTGCTTCCTTCTCTTTCTCTGCCTGCCTCTCTGCCTACTTGTGATCTCTCTCTGTCAAATAAATAAATAAAATCTTTAAAAAAAAAAAAAAAGACTTTGAAGTAATCACTCCACCCAGCATGGGGCTTGAATTTAGAACCCCAAGATCAAGAGTCACATGCTCCATCAACTGAGCCAGCCAGGGACCCCAGCTTTCTGTTTTTTAATAAATGGTATGAGGCTAATTTGAATATACTTACTTTTTGGAAAGGCACAAGCAAGGGCTATGGGAGCATGAAAGGCATGCTGAATTTTCACTGGGTCCAACCAGAGAAGGCTTCACAGGGCAGGCAGCCTTTGAGCCAGCTTTGAAGGACAAAGGCAGAAGGTGTGGGAGAAGCCTGTGAAAGGAGGGAACTATACTAGCAAAGGTTGGGAGGTAGGACTTTGAAGGAATAATGCTGGGCCATTCAATTATGGCAGACTCACAGGTGACTGACCACAAGAAACATCACTGAGAGATGAAAGATCTGGAAATACAACCATTTTGGGACCTGTAGTGCCTAAAAACATATTTTTAAATCAGTCAGTGCTCACTGAGGGCCTCCCACAGGCTTCTGATACTTGCTGTGAGCAAAAAAGGCTTCCTATTGGCAAAAGCTAAGGGACACACTCCCACTTCACTTGGGAGCCAGACAAGGTCATCTCCAAGGACATCACAAAGACTCAGGCACGGGGGAAAGAAGGTAGATTAAGCAGATTTGGAGTTAAATTTTTGGCCTTGGGCAGACCTCTAACCCACTGAGCCTGTTTTTCTGTCTGTACAGTTGGGATGTGGTTACCTGCTAGGCGGAGTGGCCTGAAGGCAGGGGTGAGAGGAAGTATCCCCAGAAGCCCCGTCTGGGGCTACATATACCAGAGATGCCTGAGAACACTGAATGGGAATAGGATCCAGCCTTGTTTGATACCACTTAGATCCTGAAGTGAGTCCGCCATGATACCATTCTGATTTTAAAATTGAGAAATGATTCAGTGCCTGAAGAGGACCCGGGAATGATTTCAAACTTACTCCCAGATTGAGGCTATAGATGGGCCTGATTAATGAAATCAGTTTCACATTTCTCTTAATGGGCTCTCTTGATAAAGGGAAGCAGAGTAGCAGTGACTGGGGCTTGAATGACTGTCATAGAACCTCAGCTGCCAAAAGCCAGGTTCCGAGGCCTCGCCATGGGTCTAAGGGCAAAAGACTGGTGCTGACCTCCCCAGGCCTGTCCATCAAGATGATGGGCAACAAGTATGTCTGCAGAGGTTTACCCCTTTGGATACTGGTTGAGTTGCACACTGTGCTGGTCCTTGGAGACCTGTCTCTGAGTGTGGCAGAATATCTGGTAAGAATTAGGCACTTCCTTAGTCCCCAAAGGACAGGCTCTGGGTTTGGAAACAGAAAAGCTTCTGGGGGCTTTCCTTTTGAGACCTGCCAAGTTCCAGCCCCTTTCCAGCTAGTTGATTTTTTTCCCCCTAAGATTTTATTTATTTATTTGTTTGTTTGTTTATTAGAGAGAGAGCACGCGTGCATGCCCAAGTCAGGAGAAAGGGGAGAAGCAGATGCCCCACTGAGCTGGGAGCCTGCCACTGAGCTAAGTCTCAGGACCTTGGGATTGTGACCTGAGTCGAAGGCAGCTGCTTAACCAGCTGAACCACCGAGGTGTGCCTGCAGTTGATTTTTTTTTTTTTTAAGATTTTATTTATTTATTTGACAGATCACAAGTAGGCAGAGAGGCAGGCAGAGAGAGAGGAGGAAGCAGGCTCCCTGCTGAGCAGAGAGCCCGATGTGGGGCTCGATCCCAGGACGCTGAGACCATGACCCGAGCTAAAGGCCAGAGGCTTTAACCCACTGAGCCACTCAGGCGCCCCTGCAGTTGATATTTTAAATCCAAGGTTTAAGACTTTAAATTATTCTGGGAGCACGCGGGTAGCTCAGTCAGTTAAGCATCTGCCTCCTTGATTTCCGCTCAGGTCATGAGATCCAGCTCGGAGTTAAGCCTGCTTAAGATTCTCTCACCTTCTCCCTTCCCCAACCCCTAAATAAATAAATAAATAATTTCACATAACTTTTCTTACTAAATTTTGGTCTTTTTAGAAATTTTTTATTTCTTTTTTTTTCTTAAAGATTTTTTAAGATTTTATTTATTTTATTTGTCAGAGAGAGTGAGCACAGGTAGACAGAGTGGCAGGCAGAGGCAGAGGGAGAAGCAGGCTCCCTGCTGAGCAAGGAGCCTGACGTGGGACTCGATCCCAGGACGACGGGATCATGACCTGAGCCGAAGGCAGCTGCTTAACCAACTGAGCCACCCAGGCATCCCGAAATCTTTTATTTCTGATTCTGTCATTTACTGTTGAAGGTTGTGTTGTATAATATTCTAGTTTTGTGCCAATTGCAGATTTGATGATAATGCTCTATAGGTCCTATTCTAGTCTTTCTATTAAAAAGTTGAACAGGGACACCTGGGTGGCTCAGTTGGTTAAGCGGCTGTCTTCGGCTCAGGTCATGATCCCAGCGTCCTGGGATCGAGTCCCACATCGGGCTCCTTGCTCATCGGGGAGCCTGCTTCTCCCTCTGCCTCTGCCTGCCTCTCTGTCTGCCTGTGCTTGCTCTCTCTCTCTCTAATAAATAAATCTTTAAAAAAAAAAAAGTTGAACAGCACAGGGTCTAGTACAGAGATGTAGGCCGTATCAAAAAATTTGCCATCACTGGGGCACCTGGCCGACTCACTTGGAAAAGCATGTGACTCTTGATCTCACGGCCACCATGAGTTTGAGCTCCATGTTGAGCGTAAAGATTACTAAAAAATAAATAAGTAAAACTTGTAAAAAATTGGGGTTGCCTGGCTGCCTCAATTTTCAAGGCTGTCCCTTGGGATCACAGTTGGTAGAGCATGCAACTTCTGATCTTGGGATTCTGGGGTCACATCCCACATTGGGTATAGAGATTACTTAAAAATAAGATCTTTAGGGTGCCTGGGTGGCTCAGTGGGTTAAGCCGCTGCCTTCGGCCCAGGTCATGATCTCAGGGTCCTGGGATCGAGCCCCGCATCGGGCTCTCTGCTCAGCGGGGAGCCTGCTTCCTCCTCTCTCTCTCTGCCTGCCTCTCTGCCTACTTGTGATCTCTCATCATCAAATAAATAAATAAAATCTTTAAAAAAAAAAAAGAAAAATAAGATCTTTAAAAAAAAAAACAAGAACTTCCTGTCATTTATCAGGACCAACTAGGTGTGATCATGTGGTCAGTTAAAACCTACCTGGATGTCTTCTACTTCACCTTAAAATTCTCAGTCACTATTGACAAAGCTGCATGAGATTTTACCAAAGTGTTAACTCTTTTTCCTTTCTTTTTAAGTTAGGTTTTGTTTTGTTTTTTTGACAGAGAGAGAGCGCAAGTAGGCAGAGCAGCAGGGAGAGGGAGAGGGTGAAGCAGGCTTCCCACTGAGCAGGGAGCCCAACATGGGGCTTGATCCCAGGACCCTGGGATCATGACCTGAGCCAAAGGCACCCAGGCGACTCTAAATGTGTTAACTCTTAAAAAAAAAAAAAAAAATCAACTGATACTAGTACATAGTTGACCCTTGAACAACACGGGTTAGGAATGCCGATCCCCCACACAGCGAAATATGTGTGTAACCTTTGACTCCCCAAAAACTCAATTACTAATAGCCTACTGTTGACCAGAAGCCTTACTGATAACTTTAACAGTTGACTAACATTTTTGTATGTTTTTTGCATTATATAATGTATTCCTACAATAAAGTAAGCTAGAGAAAAGATTTTTAGGACAGTCATAAGAAGGAGAAGATACATTTACAATACCATATCATATTTATTGAAAAAAATCTCCTCTTATAGATGGACCCACACAGTTCAAACTTATGTTGTTCAAGGGTCAACTCTATACTCTTGCTGTGGTTTAGTTTTACCAGTCCATACTAGTATCACAAAAGGAAATAAGGTTTATTGAGACTTTATATGTGTCCAGGTCTATTTTAAATACTGGAGATGCAGAAAGAAACAATATAGAATAGTCCCTGCCCTGGTGGCACTTACACAACTCGTGCTGGGAATCATAGTTGGATATGTAGATTCTTAACAAAGATTCACATCCCTTGGGATCACAACTTCTTTACCTAGATGGTCACAGACCTTTTTAATTATCTCTTCTGTAATTTTTTCAACAGAAAACCATTACTTTTTTTCTCTCTTCAAACACCCTTTCTCCATCTCTAATCCTGTGGTACCTTATCTTTCATGATTTCACAATAGATGTATAAGTACTGGTCGAAATACAGGTCCCTCCAGTTTAACTAACTGGTGGAGATTTGAGCCCACTCAGGCAGTTGTTTGCTGTGTTACTTTCTGGGTTTGGTTTTTTTTTCCCCCCTCTTTCAAGGAATAAATGACAAATATGGTTGTATGTTTCAACATGTACAGTGTGATGATTTTATACACACACACACACACAGTGTAGAATGATTACCAAGATCAAGGTAAGTAACCTATCCATCGCTTCATATAGTTAGCTCTCCTTTTGTGTGTAGGGTGGTGGAAAAGAACACAGTACCTACTCCCAGCAACTTTCCAATATGCAGTACAGTATTACTTTTTTTTTTTAAGTTTTTTTTTTTATTTATGCGAGAGAGAGGACACACAAGCAAGGGTAAGCAGCAGGCAAAGAGAGAAGCAGGTTCCTTGCCAAGCAAGGAGCCAGATGTGGTACTCGATTGCAGGACCCTGGGATTATCAGCTGAGCCAAAGGCAGACACTCAACCAAATGAGCCACCAAGGCATCCCCACAGTACAGTATTATTAACTACACTTACCATGCTGTATGTTAGATCTTTACAATTTACTGTTCTTATAACTGAAACTTTGTACCCTTTGACCTACATGTCACCCACCCTCCAGCCACTGGCAGTCACCATTCTATTTTCTATTTCTATGAAATCGGCCTTTTTTTTTTTTCTTTTTTTTTTTTTAAGGATTCCGCATGTAAATGATCCCATACACTATTTTACTTAATATATGCCCTCCAGGTTTAACCCTGTTGTCATAAATGGCAGGATTTCCTTCTTTTTTTGTGAGTGAATAGTATTTTTTATGTGTGTGTGTATATATATACATGTATATATACACCACATTTTATATCTCCATTCATCTGTCAAAGTACATGTAAATATTTTCATTATCTTGGCTTTTGTGACTTATGCTGTGGTTAACACGGGAATGCAGATATCTGATTGAAATACTCAACTAATTATTGACAAGGGCAACACGAATACAGAATAGGGCGAGGACAACCTCTTTAATGAATGGTGTTGGGAAAACTGGATATGCACATGCTAAGGGATGAAACTGTATCCTTGCACCACTCAACAGAAATTAACTTAAAATGAATTAGACTTTAATGTAAGACCTAAAACTAAAACACAGAAGAAAATAGGGGAAAGCTTTTGACATTGGTCTTGGTAGTGATTTCTTGGTTTAGACACAAAAGTAAAAACAAATGGGATTACATCAAACTAAGGAGTTCTATACAATAATGGAAGCAATAAATTGAAAAGGCATCTTACAGAATGGGAAAAGATATTTGCAAATCATATCTGATAACTCCTACAACTCAGTAGTAAAAAACAAACAAAAATTCAGATGAAAAATGGACAAGGACCTGCATAGACATTTTTCCTAAGAAGACATACAGATGGCCCACAGGTACATGAAATGGGCTTAGCATCACTAATTATCAGGAAAATTATGATCAAAACCACAATGAGATGCCACCTCATCTTTGTTGCTAGGATGCAACTATTAGAATGACTATTACCAAAATGATAAGAGATAACAAATGCTGGTGAGGATGTAGAAAAAAGGAAATAGTTACACACTGCTGCTGAGAATGTTAATTGGCATATAGCCATTACAGAACACGGGCAGTTCTAAAAACTGAAACTAGGGGCACCTGGGTGGCTCAGTGGGTTAAAGCCTCTGCCTTCAGCTCAGGTCATGATCCCAGGGTCCTGGGATCGAGCCCTGCATCGGGCTCTCTGCTTGGCGGGGAGCCTGCTTCCCCCTTTTTCTCTCTGCCTGCCTCTCTGCCTACTTGTGATCTCTGTCTGTCAAATAAATAAATAAAAGCTTTAAAAAAAAACAAAAACAAAAAAAACTGAAACTAGAACTATCCTGACCTAGCAGTCCCACTCCCCAGTTCATATCTGTTTACCTATTTTGAACTTCAGTTCTTGTGACCCTTCTTCTAATTCTGCCTTTCAGATTATTGTCCAGTGTGCAAATTTACAAAAGAGGCACATTAGGAAGCAGAGTCTTGTTTTCCTCTTTTATCAGAGGGAATAATCAAGCATCTACCTCAAGCTTTGAGCCTGTCCTTTCCTTCTTGTCCTCTGAACATAACGTGAAAGAATCTGTGTATTACCCTTAGCATTTTTCCAAGACTTGGCTCTTTCAAGTTCGAGCTTCATATTAAACCTCAGCTGCATTGCACTTCTTTTTATGTTTTATTTATAATCCTTGCAAAAGGCTAGCACTCTTAGTGTCTATGAAAATGCCTACACATGAGGAGCACTAAGGACATGCAAGTGGAATCTGCTTTATATTTGTTTGTGGGTTTGGACCCTTTGTGAAACCTGTTAGACCTTGAGCTACGGTCAAGACTTTCTGAAGCCGCGGCCATGACATTATACCAGTCTTTTCCCTAACTTGCGTGGAGGCTTTTCCATCGTTTGTGTAACAGAAGACATTGTATGTCTCATGTTTAAAATAAAACTTTAAGGTAAGAAGTTATTAAAACTGTGAGATAAAAAACAGGTTTTATTTTATGACCATGACACCAGTGTTTTTGTTTTCTTCATTAGCTACCTGTGAAATGTGTGGGATGGTTGGTGTGCGAGATGCTTTTTACTCCAAAACAAAGCGTTTCTGTAGCGTTTCATGTTCACGAAGCTATTCGTCAAACTCCAAGAAGGCAAGCATTTTGGCCAGACTTCAGGTAACGGTACAGACACCTTCTTGTTCCTTATATCTGTTATTTCTATGGCTTTCACTGTTTACCTTTCATTTGATTGTGATTCACTGCACTCCACTCTACACAGTTGGCCAGTTCCCACTTTATACCCCCCATTTTTTTTTTTTTGAAAGATGTGGTCCCCAGAGTTTGCTCAGTCCATAAAATGGAGCAGCTGTTATAAGTAGACAAGGCATACTATCCAAAGTAAACTATGAACTGTTTCTGTAAGTGAATGAAAAATATGTCTTCTTTTTTTGAATAAGCATAGATCTAATAAACACCTTGTTATTTACAGAAACTGAAGCCTTTTTTCCCCCTGTTTTCTTTTGAGTTAATATCAGGTAGAATCATTCAGTATTTGGGGGGAAATGATTTACCCTTTGGTATTATTTCTCCATCATCTTTGCGTTGTACTATTGATTGCAGCCTATTCGATACCCTGAACAAATGTGTTTGGTTAATCCAACTAACCTTTTTGAGAACGTTCATGGTTATAAAAAGAAATTCATCTTTCTTTAAATGTACAGCAATGCCTACAAAATGGAGATCTGACCATTTGACTAAGTTGTTACTATTATAGCATATAAACAATGTTCTTAAGGCACTTAACTGATTTCTATAATATATTTTATTTGATCACATTTTGCTTACTCTCCTTGAACTTAACTGTGATCATTACATAGTACTGAAAGGATTATATAAATTCCCCAGATTAAGGAAATACATCACTTAGATGTATTTCTATATTTCAGATAGACAGTACGTAAGATCCTGAGCAGTGGTCTGTACCCAAATGGATGGCAGTTTGTCACACTGTGAATTTGGCCCATGATCATTTTGTCATTGATCTTTTGCGTTAGCACTAAAGGTATAAACCTCAGTCACTTGCTCTTTAAACATTAAATTATCTTTTCTTACCATATAAATAGCAATGCTTGGCAACCTGCATGAGTAAATAACCACTGTTTTTATCTAGTATAAGAAGGAATCAAGTATCCACCACAGCCTATGTTTAACATCTTATGGGATATAATTTTTTATTAACATATTAATTTGCATATTGCTGTTTTAGTCTGTGCCGGCTCTGCTACCCATGTTAGATGTCTACATTGTAGCAGAACTCAAAACAACATTTCTCATATTAAAATATCTCGTATGTTTCCTCTGCTTTAATAATTTTCTAAACCCTTGATGTAACTTAAGCAGAATGAGTAGTATGCAATCAGGTTAATTTTTTCGGTGGAGGGGGGTGGATGAGAAAGAATCCTATTTACTTAACTCTTCTTGTTTCAGGGTAAGCCTCCAACAAAGAAAGCAAAAGTTCTTCAGAAACAACCTTTAGTTGCTAAACTAGCCGCATATGCTCAGTATCAAGCTACCTTGCAAAATCAAGCAAAGACTAAAGCAGGTAATATCAGTGAATGTAATAGAGGTGAAATATTTGATACTGATTCATTTAGTTTGAGTTAATGACATTTTAATTTTGGGTTTTTTGTTAACTAAGCTATTTCTAGGCCCGACAATCCTGATGATTGTTTTGGTTTCAATAAATTATTCTAGAAGAGAATAGTTGTGTTCCCAAGCTCACAGTGCTTGGGGCAGTATCCTTAGCATTTTTTATTTGGCTTATTATTTTCTGTGTACAGGTTCTCTATGCTGTGGATGGTGGGGAGCGTTGTGGGGATAAAAAGCAAAGAAATAAGACGTTTAGCAATCTATGCAGAGAGTGGGGAGAAGAGAGTAGCAAGAGGAAGAGATTGAGGAAAGCATCATTTTAATAGAAGATTCTTAATAGGAGGGCAACTGGGTGGCTCACTTGGTTAAGCAACTGCCTTCAGCTCAGGTCATCATCCCGGAGTCCCGGGATCGAGTCCCACATCAGGCTCCAGCTCGACGGAGAGTCTGCTTGTCCCTCTGACCTTCTCCCCTCTCATGCTCTCTCTCACTGTCTCTCTCTCAAATAAATAAATAAAAATCTTTAAAAAAAAAAAAAAGAAGAAGAAGAAGAATATTCTTGACAGGAGAGCAGAAGCAGGGAGTAAAGCAATGAAAAACCCTCGTGAAGGTATCCGTGGCATATACCGGATAGAGATCTCATTGAGATGCCCAGTAAAAGCTGCTTGGGAATAAAAACCCAAAAGCAGGGGCACCTGAGTGGCTCAGTGGGTTAAAGCCTCTGCCTTCAGCTCAGGTCCTGATCCCAGGGTCCTGGGAACGAGCCCCGCATCGGGCTCTCTGCTCTGCAGGGAGCCTGCTTCCCTTCCTCTCTCTCTGCCTGCCTCTCTGCCCACTTGTGATCTCTGTCTGTCAGATAAATAAATAAAGTATTTAAAAATAAATAAATAAATAAATAAAAATAAAAGCCCAAAAGCAAGAAAGCCATGGCATTCTTTGAATGCTTCTGCTCTTAGCGGTTCCTCCCCGCTGATTACTGAAGAGCTCTTTCTTCCTTCACTTGCCAAACAGCTAATACTATGTGTGGAAAACTTAAACTGCTATTTGTTTGCAGGTATGATCTATGCAAAAGTTCATGTTTATTTAGAAAAGTTCTTAAATCTTTACAGGAAAAAAAGAAAACTTTGTTTCAAGGTGATAAGTTAATTTTGTATCATTTCACATATTCTTGTAAATAAAAGGTTTCAGAATTGTAATACATCTAAATGTATTTATTTTCCCCCCGCAGCAGTATCCATGGAGGGCTTCAGCTGGGGTAACTACATCAATAGCAATAGCTTTATAGCAGCTCCAGTTACCTGCTTTAAACATGTGAGTATGGAATTTCTCACCTGTTGAAATGCTTAGTCATTGTTTAAAGCCGAAGATAAAATAACACTGAAGTATCTTGTCTTTATTTTATGCTTTGTCATAAAAATGTTACTTTTTTATTATACTTATTAGTAATAAAAACAATTTCTAGAAATTATTCAAGTAGAAGTGTTCTTTAAAGAAATTTTCATTTGTGGGCAACCCTCTCAGGTCCCAGGAGCTTTGGGAGCTCCCTCTTTGGGAGCTTTGTGCTATCACTTTGCTGTCGGTCAGTAAACCTTGCTTTCCTGCCCACCAAAAAGAATAAAATAAAAAGTAAATTATAATTTGAAATTACTCAAATAGGGAAAAGTACTAGTCTCCTCTAATTTTCATATTAAGCTGAACCATACACAGTTGCTGGTTTTGTATGTCATGTGTATTGGCAGTGTCGTATGGTCCACTGTAATACAAACCATCCATCATGCATGTTACCTAAATCTTTGTGAGCTGACCTGATAATTCAGAAAAGGGAGGATCTTTCTTCTAGTTATGCTTTTGTCTCCAAAGGCAAAAATCACAAAAACAGAGAAGGAACTACTAGTAATATAGCATTGTGGGCTGAAATATGTGACACATACCAGAAAACTCTTTGCAGGATGTTCTTTGTGGCAAGTAAATTCTTGCAGAGTATATGAAGTAATTTAGAATTATGTTAAAAACGTTATCAAGAGATAAGTTTGTTCCTTTTGCTCCTCTTCCTTTTTGTTAAATGATCTGTGATTACTTCTCTCCATTACTTTTTTGACCTTACTACAAGCTTAATTTATATTTAAAGATTCTGTCTGCTATTTAAAAAAAAAAAAATTCCATTTGCTACTAACTATGTACAAAAAGAAAAGAGAATTTAGAACATTAACGAATGAAATTTTGCTTACACTAAACATTTTCTTAAGTTAGGACTTCACTTTTTTTTTTTTTTTTAGGACATCACTTTTAAATAACAGCACATGGGCAAAACTGAGCTTGAGTTCTTGCTGTAGAAACTCAAATGAATATTCATTAGTTCATGGCCAATACAGACTCTTGATCAAGGCAGAGCATATGAAAGCAGTGGTAGAAATACAAACTAAAGCTGAGTTCCTTAATTTGCTAGTTTTCTTTCCTAAAAGTACAGGTGTTCAGCCTTAGTTGGTAGTATAAGTGGGATCCTAGATAACTTTATTCAGTGCAGAGTAGGTGACGTCCTTCACCGTAGGGTGGATAGTAGTGTCACGTTTGAAATAGATTAAATAAATACACAGCAACAGCAAAGAACAGCAAAGCAGATCTTTCTCTTTCTCTCTACAGTTCTTCGTGCTTTTGAGAAACTCAAACTCAGCCTAAGTTCTCAATTACAATAACTCCTTCATCTCAGATACCTGGAAATTTGTTGTCTCTTTTGAATAGTCTTTCTCTTTTCCTATCTTTAGTATTCTGGGGTTGGTTTATATTTTGATACCACTGTGTTATGTAAGTAGTCAAGGCATTTTTTTTTAAAGCATTTCAAAATCCCAAAAGCACATTTTATTTCGTGTCCATGTCTGTTAAAGTTCTTCGTAAGAAAAATCTCTACTGTAATAATGAAACTGGTTTTGTTTTCAACTCAGATTTTTAAGATTAAAGTGTTCTATCATATAGGTTAGAGCAGCTAGCCTTATTGTATTATCAATAATGATACTGTGTGCTCTCCCATTTCTCACTCAGGGGCAAAGCATCTGTCACCCAATGTCTTCCCGCTCCACTCATCTTTCTTTACTGCCTTTTTCTCATCAAGTAGGAAAGCGACTGATAATGATAATTTCTTGTTTATTTTAGTACAAATGAGTTTGCTTTGTTGCCTTAACCAGTATCTTCAGTTGAATCCCTTTAGTTTCAGTCAGATCTTGTGCTGCACTTGATTTTATCCTTCAGAGCTGGTTTTTCCCCCAGGTAGTTTTCTAGGTCTCCAAGGAGAGTTACTGGCTTTGGCTTTAGGAAGTCTGTTGTCAGGAGCTGCCGGGAGGGCAAGTCCCTGCCTTGTTTCATCCATCTTCTAGTGTCCTAAGACTCAAACTGCCTGTCCTAACACTGGTTCTTCAGTAAGGCCCACTTCTTCTAGACTCCACTTCTGCCTTGTCCCCAACTTGAGCACAGGTTGGGGGCCTTTTCCTGCTCATAGGGGATTATTTTCCAAACATAATTTTAAGAAACATCCAGCGTGTAAGATGGAAGCAAAACTATTCTGATTGGACCAAAAATTGGGGCTGGAAGCAGTGTCCGAGCCCTCAGTTGAGTGCCTTGCTGCTTTAAGGTAACCCAGCCTTTTCTGGAGTAAGGATCACAGAGAAACAAACACTTTATATTTCCTGGCACTTAAGTATGATTGCGATTAGTTTTAGAATCATAGGATTTCAGCAGTGGATCCCTTTTTTTCCACAGTTTATCTTTAACTTCTGGGAATAAAGTTTCTGCAAGGTATATCGTAGGACTGTGTCCTCTTTGATAGTTGCTGTCATTATTCACAGTGCTTTGCTGAGTCACTCAGTTACAGCAATGTTGACATTTTTTTATAATTAGCAAAGGAAATTGAGCCTCAACTGTTATTAAATATACCTGCTTCCAATCTGTGTATCATGATTGCCATGTACCTAGTATATCTTTCATTCTGTGTAGGTCATAGTTTGGTGGTTTTGAGACTTTTTCTTTTTTCTGGTGTTTTATTTTTTGGGGTTTGTTTGTATAAGCTTTAGAATTATTACTCTTTTCTCTAATAGACATAGTCAGATTAAGAGGAAGCTGCACTGACTGCCCTGGCAAGGATGGGGTGGGGTGGCCAGAACCTTGGTCCCTGACCCTGGCTTCCCCTTTTCTGGCAGTCTCAGGAGTTGGAAACCACTGAATTAGGTAATAACACTTTTAATTAATCCTAAATCATGCGGTCACAAAACTGTAATGTATCTTTAAAGTCATCTAGTTTGGGGGACGCCTCGGTGGCTCAGTTGGTTAAGCGGCTGCCTTCGGCTCAGGTCATGATCCCAGCGTCCTGGGATCGAATCCCACATCGGGCTCCTTGCTCGGCAGGGAGCCTGCTTCTCCCTCTGCCTCTGCCTGCCTCTCTGTCTGCCTGTGCTCGCTCTCTCTAACAAACAAACAAATACATAAATAAATAAATAAATAAATCTTAAAGTCATCTAGTTTGGGACGCCTGGGTGGCTCAGTGGGTTAAGCCACTGCCTTTGGCTCGGGTCATGATCCCAGCATCCTGGGATGGAGTCCCGCATCGGGCTCTCTGCTCAGCGGGGAGCCTGCTTCTCCCCTCCCCTCTCTGCCTGCCTCTCTGCTTGCTTGTGTGATCTCTATCAAATAAATAAATAAAATCTTTTTAAAAATAAATAAATAAAGTCATCTAGTTCATCTAATCTGTCTCTTATCGTAAATGAAACTCTTGCTAATTTTTTCAGTAGCTGGATTATATTTCAGTTTTGGGCTTTGACCTTCTTTCCATAATTTAAATGTTTTTTGTTTTTGTTTTTTTCATAGTTTTTAATTAAGCCTCTATAGGGAAAACGTTCCTGTGTTTCTTTTACTCATACACTACTACCACACAGTATTTCTTTCACCAGACGTGCAGGTTTTCCATACATCAAGTAATTCTCCAACACCAGCTAGGTGTCTGACAAGTCAGTTCAGTTCTGACACTGTCTACCTGGAGTTAATCATATCCCTCACGTTAAGGGCTCAGTCCCACAAGACTAGCCCCACTTCAGTTACCAATCTGAAGTCCCAGGTGTTACCTATGCTTATGACCAACTGGCTGCAAATCAGGGTTCCCATGACCTGTTCCTTGAGTTCAATAACTTGCTGGAATGGCTTACAGGGAAACAAATCCTTGCATTTGCCAGTTGATTATAAAGGGGATAATAAACAATACAGGTGAACAGCCAGATGAAAAGATACATAAGGCAAGGTTGTGGGAAGGCACATGGAACTCCCCGCTCTCTCTGGGTTATGCCACTTCCTACCAGCCCCATGTAATTACCAACCCAGAAGCACTCTGAGCCCCATCTACAGATTCCCTCACTATCCAAATTTCCACTTTATACCACTTCACTTTTACAAAAGGCCTGCATTAGTACTTGCTGTCACCAACCAAAAGAAACCAGAAAAGGATCTTTGCTTTCAGGAAACAAAAAGCACTTCCTCACCTTATGCCGTTTTGGCTTACAAAAGGTTTAACAGTTATAGTTAAGATTTTATCTACTTCCGGATGGCAGGGGAAGCCTGTATTTTAGGATTCTGATGAAGGCTTCTTTGTATAGGCAGGATCAGTCATGAGCTCAGTCTCCACACCCTTTCCCTTTCCCAGGGGATGGGGACTGGGGCTGAGAGTTCTAAGCTTCTACTCATAGGCTGGTCTTTATGGTGACCAGTCCCATCCTGAGGCTATCTAGGAGCCCACCCAGAGTCTCCTCATTAGAATAAAAGGTGCTCCTATCACTTACGAGATTACAAACAATTGAGGAGCTCTACGTCAGGAGTCAGGACCCAGGTCAGAAACCAAATGTAAGAACAAAAGATGCTCTTAGTGCTCTTATTGCTTAGGAAATTACAAGGGTTTTAAGAGCTCTGTGCCAGGGGGTGCCTGAGTGGCCCAGTGGGTTAAGCTTCTGCCTTCAGCTCAGGTCATGATCTCAGGATCCTGGGATCCAGCTCCGCATCGGACTCTCTGCTCAGCAGGGAGTCTGCTTCCCCCTCTCTCTCTGCTTGCCTCTCTGCCTCCTTGTGATCTCTCTCCCTGTCAAATAAATAAAATCTTTAAAAAAAAAAAAAAAGCTCTGTGCCAGGAACAGGAGCAGAAACTGGTTATATACACACAGACACACACATATGTATCTGCATATATTTCTATTTTTTTCAATATATATTTCCTGTTTTTTCACAGCCTCTAAAAGTAGTGTCCGTATCTTTCCTAACTGTGGAAAAATCCAATATATTACTGCAGTACCAATGCCAGTTAGGTGTATGGTATACATTCATGAAATTCACAGGTGATTTTCTTCTAGTAATTGTTTGAACCCAAGAGATCCTCCAGTTGATCAGTGTGTATGCAGAACATTGTTTTTTTTTTTTAATATTTTGATGCCAGGGGTTTTTTTTTGTTTTTGTTTTTTAATTTTTTTATTTATTTGACAGACAGAGATCACAAGTAAGCAGAGAGACAGGCAGAGCGAGAGGAGGAAGCAGGCTCCCTGCCAAGCAGAGAGCCCAATGCGGGGCTCGATCCCAGGACCCTGGGATCACGACCTGAGCCGAAGGCAGAGGCTTTAACCCACTGAGCCACCCAGGCGCCCTTCTACATTGAATTTTAAAACATTCTTAATTTTTTTAGAAGACTAGTCCTTTTTTTTGTTGTTGGGTTTTGTTCTTGTTTTTGTTTTTGTTTTTTTTGGACAAAGAGATAGAGGGTACAGGTAGGCAGAGTGGCAGGCAGAGGGAGAGGGAGAAGCAAGCTTCCCCCTGAGCAGGGAGTCCAATGTGGGGCTTGCTCCCAGGACCCCCAGGATCATGACCTGAGCCGAAGGCAGCCACTTAACTGACTGAGCCACCCAGGTGCCCCAAGATTTTATTTATTTATTTGACAGAGAAAGAGATCACAAGTAGGCAGAGAGTCAGGCAGAGAGAGATGGAGAAGCAACTCCCCGCTTAGCAGAGAACCTTATGTGGGGCTCGATCCCAGGACCCTAAGATCATGACCTGAGCCACAGGCAGAGGTTTAACCCACTGAGCCACCCAGGCACCCCCACAAGACTGTAGTCTTTTAAATTGCAGCAGTCCTATTTCCCATGACTTACCTTTTAAAGTCAAGTAAAACATTTCTTTCTAGACATTACAGCACAGACCAAAATGTGCTACTATCAAGTGGATGCGAAACATATAAACCAAACCTTTAGTCATCTACTTACAGATTGGAAATTTCTTTCATTTGATACTGGACTGTATACTCTGGTGTCTTTGCTAAGACCAGAAATCATCCTTCTTTTTTTCTCTCTCAATAATAGTTGTAATTTTGTTAGTTTTTTTTTTAAAAGGACCTTTGTACACATGTATACCATAACTTTAAAGCTGACTTTAGGGGTGCCTGGGTGGCTCAGTGGGTTAAGCCTCTGCCTTTGGCTCAGGTCATGATCCTCAGGGTCCTGGGATGGAGCCCCACATCGGGCTCTCTGCGTGGCGGGAAACCTGCGTCCCCCTCTCTCTCTGCCTGCCTCTCTGCTTACTTGTGATCTCTCTCTCTCTCTGTCAAATAGGTAAACAAAATCTTTAAAAAATAAAAAATTTAAAAATTTAAAAAAATAAAGCTGACTTTACTGCCTCCACAAATATACCTGGTATCACTTACATGATACATTTTAATCCTCTCTTGGACGCCTGACCTATATGCCAGGTGTTTTGAGAAGGTAAGGTTATCTGCACTTCTTTGCAACGTATATCACAAGTGTGTTTTGGATTTTAAGGTCAAAAACACAAGTCCTTTTGTTTGTGTATTGTACAGTCACAATAGTTTCTCTTTATAGTAAAACTCACGATCCATTTCTCAAGTATGTGTTTATTAGTAAAATAATGCATTTCAAGTAAAATTATTTTTGGCTTTTTTCCCTTAGCCTTGACTACACATACACAGGACTCCACTAAAAGTTGAAATATTCATGTCCTTTCTCACTTAAGTCAGAACCTCCAGGATATCATCCTAGGTTGCAGAATTTTTTTCAATGGAAATATAGCTTCAGTTAGTTCCTGGCACCTGTTAGTGCTCCAGCTGAGTTAGCTGTCATGGGTCTCGCTGTGCAATAGAATTTGTACAGGAAAACAGTGGACTCTAGTATAAGAGAAATCACCTGTCATGTTTTTATGTTTTAAAAAAAGCCTAAATAGTCTAGATTATTTTAACTTTAGTCTGTTTTCTAAAGTGGTTCTTGATTTTCTGTTGGGATCTCCTAATTCTTAAACAGTATTGACTTAACACATCGTTGTTGGTTTTTTTAATGGTGGGCTATTTTACGCCTTCCAAATTAGTAGTCACTGCTTCCTATCCCTTTTTACACACACATAGCCTTCTCCAGTTCTTAATCTTGGGCCCACCCCACGCATCCCATTTTCCTTTTATGCTCTCCTCACACTTCCCCTCATCCTGCTGCCACCACCTCAAAAAGTAGATTCTGGTCTCAAATTGAAAGGTGAGTGGACTTTCTGGAGAAGGAACAATTTTTTTTTCCAATTCCAACGAGTAGCATTTAGGGGTTCTCCTTTCTGTCTAGTTAATTTCCTGTAATGTTTTCTTCCCCTTTTGGCCAAAAAATATTTCATCTTTCTCTACTGGACAAACCTTAATACTCACATGCCCGTTAGTCTTTCATTGGTGGCTTTTTGTACAGTTGTCATACCATCACTGGGATAGATTCTTTCTTGGTTACCTCTGTGCAGCTTCAAGCCTAACCTCTGCCCACTTGTTGAAGATGGTGGGTGGTTATCAGAGTAGGTTGGCAGTCCTGTGGAGGGAAATTTGTATTTCTGCCATGAGGCAATCATATGTACAGTGTATCAGCCCACTGTGAGTCTAGCCATCTGGGCTGTTGGGCTATCTGGGAATGTTCTTGAAGTGTAGAAAATAAGACTTCCCACCCAGTTATTTTTTTATAGACAACAGTCAGGTGGAGGTTGTCATTCATTTGTTTTGGGGAGCCCTCAGCGTTTGGATCTGGCCATGTCCTGCAGGACCTGATGACAGCTTACCTTGCAGGGAAGGAGAGTCGCTCTCAGATAGCCCTCACGAGTGGCCCTGGAGCAGGAAGTGGTGAAGCAGATCTTCCTGATTTGGGAGGAGCCTGAGGTGGACCTCTCGTCCTGAGTCTGGAAGGTAAATTTGTTGTTACCTGTAAATTATGGTTCTGCTAGTTCATGCTATGCCAATCCAGACTTTCAGAGGTATCCCTCCTGCCAGCAAGAGAAGACAGATGACTTGGATGAAGATGGCTGTCAAGCCCTGGGTCATTTCGTCTTCCACAATTAAGAGTATTCATTTTAAACAAAAGGGCAGATGTATCTGTGAAATTACCTTATTATTTCAACACACTGAGCACGTGCTATGTAGAAACTACGGTGCTCTTTTTTGTTGTTTTTGTTTCTTCATTTTTTTATTTCTTAGAGTGAACTATATGGATTGGTTTAAGAGGGCCTAGCAGAACCACAACCTTACAGGCAAGAACAAATGTCACTTTCTGCTACTTTCTCCTATACCAATCCAGACTGTAGGGAAAAAAACATAATATCCCCCAATAAAGTGAATATTGTCCTTATTTTTTAAGTAAGCATATTGACCCTTTATTTTCTTTAATAAGATGTGACTAAAAACTATCTTCTGCAAATAATTGTTAAGGCCAAAAAAAAAAAAAAGTTGGTGAAATTGTCATATCTAGCTCTGAGAGGAGTACTCTATGCCAAATTCACTTAGCAGTATGTCAACCTAACCCCCAATTTATCAGCATAACCAGGCTTCTTTCTTCTCAACAAAAAATAAACCCATTCCACAAGATTTGGCAGCCAAACAAAGAGGGGTGGATACCCTGCCTTATTTTAGCATAAATTTAGCTGCATTTGTCTGCTCTAATTGGTTCATCCTCACAGAAATGAAAACATGGTCTTTATGTTAATATATCTTAGCTTAACGTACGTTACCTATCATCTTTCCAGCCTCTCCTTTTCTGATCCTATCTGCTGGCAATAGGGATGGCCCTACAGTCTAGAATGATATAGGGGGAGATAGCAGAACCTGAAGAGTCCAGTCAATTCAAAAAGAGCAGAAAGAGGTGTTCGTAACAGATGTATTGGTTTTTTTTGCATAGCTCAGGGAGATAGTTACATGGACCCTTCCAGAATCACAAATATTTGAGATAGGCTGCCGTCTCCAAGTACTTCATTGCTTGTGCTACTTAAAGTAATAGCCATAATTTGATTCTGTCTTTGGTGCCCAGATGTACTCTACTTCAGGATTATTTGACCTTTTCTTCCTCTCCTTCAGAAATGTCATGAACTATTGAGAGGATAGGGTTTGAGTACTATTTTAGGCTAATCCTCCTGTTGGGTTGGCATCCACCAAAGTATAAGAAGCCTTGCATGGAAGACATTTACCCAATGTTCAAATTGGCTAGATCATGTAACTCCTAGATGTCTTTGTTTGGTCATCTTTGAGCTCTGAAGCTGTTTTGTCTTTTCCTGATTTGTTCATATTATCAGGTCTTTGATATCCTTTTCTCTATGTTCAAGGTTCTGAATTATATTTAACGAGGAGCTGATTGTCAGAGCCACAGAGACTGTTCAGTATTATCAGCATTCCTAAATTCACTTACTTGATTTAATTAACCGTTGCCTAAACTTCAAATAATTATAAATGGCCTCAAGTTTTAAGGATCAAAATGTAATGGAAATTGTAATTTGGGCATGTTAGACTTGGGAAAATCTCTTCATGATACTCATTTAGTCAATTTTCTGAGTCCGTATCCTAACCAAGTGGTGTGGAGGCTAGTGATTACCAGTTCTAACATTGAATGTTTCCTCTTTGTTTAGAAATAATAACTTATGTAACAATTTGCCCCATGGTATGCATCTCCAGAAACTCTTCCAACTCTACCTTTTTTATAACTTTAGCCGGTGCTTTTGCCACATGTCTGCTTTAACAGACTGTATTTCTGTTTTATGAATTTATCTTAATTTGAAAATACGGATAACTAAGTTTTGTTTCTCCTGTTACTGGAAACCCCATTGCTGATTGGAAGTATTTTTCTTTCTGCTCTTTGGACAGACCCTTTAAAATTAGAGGTTAAGGTAAAGTGCATTCATTAAGCATATATTTTAAAAGTAATAAGTTTCTCTGCTTTGTCTTGTGAAATCAATTGAGTTTGTGATAGCTTTTACAAAAATTGCTGCTCGGGTCTTATATTAGGACAGTATTGAATTTTGAAGTTGGCATGGATCTATTCTAATATATGTGAAATTCTGTTCATCTTGAGCTTGCCCCTGACACTGGCTTTTTGCAGATAGAATTCTGTGAAAAGGGAAATAACTCTATTTTTAGAGAAAAATGAATGAATTAAATGGCATTTTTAATTTAATATTTCTGTTATTGATGGGAATGTTTATTTTACATAATGTGTTTTGGGCTTTATGTTAATAAGATGATAACTTAATAATTTTTATATGACAGGCACCTATGGGGACCTGCTGGGGTGATATCTCAGAAAATGTGAGAGTAGAAGTTCCCAATACAGACTGCAGCCTACCTACCAAAGTCTTCTGGATTGCTGGAATTGTAAAATTAGCAGGTGAAAGCACAAGTAATAATTTACCAGAAAATGCCAGTTATGTTTTTATTAACTTGTAAGAAAGCATATTTGTAAATTTCACAAATGTTGCCAAGTAAATAATAAATGCAATACCAGGGTAGAGGGTAGCAGTTTTTTGTTTTTGTTTTATTTTTTTTAATAAAAAACTGAACAGTAAATACTTTTAGCTTTGTTGGCAGTACAAGCTCTGTCATGGTTCCTCAGCTTGACCATCGTATTGTGAAAGCAGCTGTGGCAAGACATAAATGAATAGACATGGCTGTGTGCTAGTGACACTTTATTTACAAGCACTGAAATTTGAATTTTATATAACTGTTACATGTCATGAAATGTTATTCTCTTCTATTTTTTTCAACCATTTAAAAATGTAAGACCATTCTGAAACGCAGACTGTAAGAAACATCAGGCAGTAGGCCAGACTCTGGGCCTCTATATAGTGTGCCAGGCGCTGGTGTAGGGAAATACTCGGGAAAGTAACAAAAAGTTGAGGTGCTAAGAAGAGTGATGAGGTCCGTAATACCAAAAGTAAACTAGTGTTGATAATTTCCTATATCTTGGGTTCTTTTTCTTCACTTCCACTGCTTTCCATGCCCCCTAGTCCTTGCTACCTTTTTGCTCATCACATAAATGCGTTAAGTATGTCCTGTGTTAGATACGGTGGGCAGGTGATATGCAGAAGAATAACACCCCGTTTATTCCATGAGCTGCCATCTGCCAAATGCTCCCTGCATTTATGACGAGGCGCTCGGTGAATGGTGCAGTAGGGCACTGTAGTCCTTCATCGGGACACAGGGATGGGACCTGCAGCCCCTCAGATAAGTTGTCCTTCAGTTAGTCAGAGGTCTGATGCCTCCTCCTCTTTCTATTCCTCTTCCCAGCCATTCTCCCGCAAACACCCTGCTCACTACGGACTGCAGACAGACTTGATTTACTAAAAATGATATTGTATCTTTTTGCTCAGGCTTTTTTTTTCCCCCCTGCTCAAGCGTCTTTAATCACTTCTTTGTCCTTAAAGGATCGAGGTGGTCGGCATTTATAGTTATTGATGAGTTGCTCCATAGACCCCTGGCCAAAGTTTGGTTGCTTCCCAGCAGAAATGCGATCTCTGTTCTGATAAGGCGAGTTCTCCCTCATCCCTCACAGAGCCTTGTAGCACCTCTGTGCTTTTGCACAGACATTTTACCCAACTCAGTTCCCAGCTTTTCCTTGAAACGTTCCCTCAGCTATACAAGTATTCTCTAAATGCTTGTGTTGTTTTCTGCACTGTAATTTAAAACAACATAGTCTTTCTGTCCTAGATGTTTAGGGCAGTTACATTTAAATAGCTCTAAAGATCAGTGTGTTTCATATCCAAGAATTATTTCCACCTTCCATCTCCAGTTTTACGTTTTGATTTTATCTAATTATATCACATATCTTATTTTAAACCACTTTAATGACATTTTAGAATTGAGCCTGATGTTAATCATGAAGTAGAGCTCAACAACAGTTGGCAAACTCATAAATTAGTCTGTGAATTACTGAATTTTAAAACTTAAGGTTTTAATGCTATAAATTTTCATCATAGCTTTTAACACATGAAAATGCTGTCTGGACTTAGCTCCCTGCCAGGAATATAAATTTGTTGGGCCTTCTTTCTTCCTCTGAAGGCCTTAAATAAAATTGTAATCTGTTACCAACAAAAGGTTTATTATAGGGCGCCTGGGTGGCTCAGTGGGTTAAGCCTCTGCCTTCGGCTCAGGTCATGATCTCAGGATCCTGGGATCGAGTCCCGCATCGAGCTCTCTGCTTGGCAGAGAGCCCGCTTCCTCCTCTCTCTCTCTCTCTATCTGCCTGCCTCTCTGCCTACTTGTGATCTCTATCAAATGAATAAATAAAATCCTTAAAAATAAATAAATAAGATTCTACAAAAGGTTTATTATAAACAGGATATATCATATACTTTTTGTTCTTTCTAAGAAATAAGGCTTCCCATTTGCTTAGTATGTACAATCTTTAAGTCCTTTCACATACATTTATTTGTGTTTTTGAACTTTTTTACCTAGCATTTTCACATTTTATTTCCAAATAAATAGGACAGAAAAAAATTAGGCGCTTGAGGTAGCCACATCCAAATTATCCGAAATATTTATTCATCTAAGCAGCTAGACAAAGCAGTTTCTTGTTTCTTTTTTTTTTCTTTTTTCTTTTTTTTTTTAAATTAAAGGTGTGTGTGTGAGAGAGAGAGCACAAGTAGGCAGGGAGACAGGGAGAAGGAGGCTTCTCTGCTGAGCAGGGAGCCCGATGCAGGACTCAATCCCAGGACGCTGGGATCACGACCTGAGCCAAAGGCAGCCGCCCAACAGACTGAGCCACCCAGGCACCCCAACAAAGCAGCTTCTTTGAGATGTTACTTTAACTGGATTTCTGTGACTTGCCATAACCTTCTTTCTTTTATTTTCAAAACTACACATTCTAGTAGGACTTTACCACCCCGATTTCCACTGAGAATTTCTTTTCTAGAATTTAAGAAACTCTGGGTAAAATTAAAATACATTAAAAGGGAGGAAGCCATGCTCTGAGAACAGTTAAATGAATGACATTATACAAACAGTTCTCAAAGTTTGATCAGTACACCAGTAGCAGCAGCTTCCCCTGGGGACTGGTTAGCAGTGCCTGTTCTCACTCTGCCCCCAGCTCTGCGGAGTCTCAGAGTTTGGGGACAGGCAGCCATCTGTCTGTTCACACGCCCTGCACGGGTTCTGTTGAGGGTACACGCTAACATCTGACACCCACTGCCAGCAGCTAGGTCATGTTCTGTTTCATTGCATTTTCTTACTATGTGGTGATTGGTTTGTTGGTTTCAGGTTACAATGCCCTTTTAAGATATGAAGGATTTGAAAATGACCCTGGGCTGGACTTCTGGTGCAATGTCTGTGGCTCTGACATCCATCCGGTTGGCTGGTGTGCAGCCAGTGGAAAGCCTCTTGTCCCTCCTAGAAGTAAGTGGCCTCTTGACCCCTACTGTAATTGAATATATGTACTTCAGTGCAGTGTCACACGTAGTAATAATCAAGGGATATCAAAATTACAATGATATTTTTTGGTTTCACATATCTTATATGCTCGCAAGATATACTTGTGGTTATTCTGTTTGTTTTTTGGGGTTTTTTTGTTACTCTTCTACAGAACCTTAATACTCTGAATTACAGGGGAAATTGTTGTGGTTTAAAAAAATAGTTTATGAAGCAATTCTGCTCTTTGCTAAAGTGTAACTGGTTATTTCTTTTGTTTTAGCTATTCAGCATAAGTATACAAACTGGAAAGCTTTTCTAGTGAAACGACTTACTGGTGCCAAAACACTTCCTCCCGATTTCTCACAGAAGGTAAAGACAGGATCTTAGAAAGGACTGAAGTGTCAATTGAGAGCTCTAAAAAAGGAATAGCCTGGAAGTTTTTTTAAGGAATTATTTTAATTTAGTGAGCCAGATGATCTAGCTAAATGTCGAGTACACTCAGTATTTTTAATGGTACAATATTGAAACTATCTGTAGACCTTTGTCATGAATTCCGAACAGTCTTTGTTTGCTTTTGTTTAAGGTTTCAGAGAGTATGCAGTATCCTTTCAAACCTTGCATGAGAGTAGAAGTGGTTGACAAGAGGCATTTGTGTCGCACGCGAGTGGCAGTGGTGGAAAGTGTAATTGGAGGAAGATTAAGACTAGTGTACGAAGAGAGTGAAGATAGAACAGATGACTTCTGGTGCCATATGCACAGCCCGTTAATCCATCATATCGGTTGGTCTCGAAGCATAGGCCATCGATTCAAAAGATCTGGTAAGCACCTGTCACAGGACCACCTGTTGAAAATATCATTGAGGCTAAATTGTACTACCTGGTTATTTTTTCTCTACAGAATAGCAGAGATCAGAAATAGCATTCTAGTTGTCTGGGCTGCTCATTCTGCCTTAATTAGGGACGGTTCACACCAGAATAGGAGTGTCCTGACTCCTTTATATTCCTTCCACTTGTTCTCAATTCAAATATAATGCACTTTTGGTCACAACTACATTTGTTACCTTAACACTTTTCCTAGCCAGCCCATTTGAAAGATCTAAAGGTAGCCCTTCCCTTTGCATTCAGTTCTAATCAAAAGAACAAGATTAAATGTGGTTAGACTTAATACTGAACACATTAAAGCATACCTCTAAAGTTGTGATTCCCTAACTAGGGAATTACCAGCATTCTGACTGGCTGAGTGTATTTAATAGCACATGTACTCTGAAGAGAGAAAGACTATTAGAAGATATTTTTCATCATAAATGTAGAAGGCATGTATTTCTGCCATGTTTTAGAGTATACATACCTTGTGAGTTTGAAACCTTCAAAGAAACGTGGTTTTTGGTCTTCTCACAAATGCTGACAGATTAGTATGTAACTTTTCCTTGTAGATATTACAAAGAAACAGGATGGACATTTTGATACACCACCACATTTATTTGCTAAGGTAAGAAGTTTTTATAAGAACCCTCATTTGTAAATTAGGTTTGAAAGAGGGTTGTGGGTTTTTTCCTAACATTATGGAAATCACAATTACATTTGTTCACGTAAAAGGATTAAGACCTTGTGATCCATAGGTGTCACAACTATTGATTATAATTATTCTTAAATTCTGTCTATTTGTCTGAGTTCTCTCTATTCTCTAATGGAAGTTTGAGTTATAATATTAGGTAGGTAGGAGAAGGCATTTGGTATTTTCATCTGATAGGTGTTTTCAAATTGGTAATATTTTAACTGTTAGAATGATAACATTTGTAACAGTGACTGTGCTTTCATGTAATTCTTCAGGTAAAAGAAGTAGACCAGAGTGGGGAATGGTTCAAGGAAGGAATGAAATTGGAAGCTATAGACCCATTAAATCTTTCCACAATATGTGTCGCGACTATTAGAAAGGTAAGACTATAGGTTTTCGAATACAGAAATGCAATTGTAAGAATTGGGTTTAATGGGCACCTGGGTGGCTCAGTGGGTTAAAGCCTCTGTCTTCAGCTCAGGTCATGATCCCAGGGTCCTGGGATCGAGCCCCTCATCAGGCTCTGTGCTCAGCAGGAAGCCTGCTTCCTCCTCTCTCTCTGCCTGCCTCTCTGCCTACCTGTAATCTCTGTCTGTCAAATAAATAAATAAAATCTTAAAAAAAAGAATTGGGTTTAAGGTACAGGAGAAGGAGGCCCTTAACATATTCATTCTGATTCGGGCGCCTGGGTGGCTCAGTGGGTGAAAGCCTCTGCCTTCGGCGCTCAGGTCATGATCTCAAGGTCTTGGGATCAAGCCCCAAATCAGGCTCTCTGCTCAGCAAGGAGCCTGCTTTCCTCTCTCTCTCTGTCTGCCTCTGTGTCTGTCAAATAAATAAACAAAATCTTTAAGAAAAAAAAAATACTCATTCTGACATAAAAGGTATGTATCTTGATCTTCACCAGGGGGAAGGATACTAGTAAAATAAATTTCAATTTTCGTATCAGTGTTTTTTATAGCTTGTCAGGATTTTCATCTTGAGTCTGCTGTCTTTATTTATGGAGCTATATATCCTGAGTTAGAGAATATTTAAGTTACTTTCTGGTCAAAGCTAATGCAATACAGAATTGTAACAAGGCCAAGTTTATCTTCAGTTTCCTGGTTTTTTTCCTTTTGTGCCTTTTTTCTTCTTTTGATAATACTAAATTTCTTCCTTTTTTCTCTCTCCTGAAGCTCCGTTTATGAAAGGTTCTAGAATAGTTGTTCTTGGGGTGCCTGGGTGGTTGTGTCATTAGGTGTCCACCTTCAGCTCAGGTCATGATCCTAGGGTCCTGGGATCTAGCCCCACGTCAGACTCCCTCCTGGGTGGGAAGCCTGCTTCTCCCTCTCCCACTTCCCCTGCTTGTGTTCCTACTCTCACTGTCTCTCTCTCTGCCAAATAAGTAAATAAAAAAAATTTTTTTAAGATTTTATTTATTCATTTGACAGAGAGCACAAGGAGGCAGAGAGGCAGGCTGAGAGAGAGAGAGAGGAGGAAGCAGGCCTCCCGCTAAGCAGAGAGCCAGATGCAGGGCTCGATCCCAGGACTCTGGGATCATGACCTGAGCCAGAGGCAGAGGCTTTAACCCACTGAGCCACCCAGGCGCCCCAGTAAATAAAATTTTTTAAAAAAAGAAGACTGGTTCTCAATTCAAGTAGGCATAAGAATACCCTGGGAAACTTAAAAAAAATAAAAGTGACCAGACCTCTTAAGTGCCCACCCCATCCCTGTTCTGATTTTATCAGTCTGCTGGGGGGGCCCTAGTATTGACTTTTTTTTTTTTTAAGTCCCCAGGTAATTGTCCATTACAGCCATGGTTAAGAACCACTGACCAGAATCTGCTTATATAAGAGTATAGCTTGAGGGACGCCTAGGTGGCTCAGTTGGTTAAGCGGCTGCCTTCGGCTCAGGTCATGATCCCATTGTCCTGGGATCGAGTCCCACATCGGGCTCCTTGCTCGGCAGGGGGCCTGCTTCTCCCTCTGCCTCTGCCTGTGCTTGCTTACTCTCTCTCCCTCTCTCTCTATCAAATAAATAAATAAAATCTTTTAAAAAAAAAAAAAGAGTATAGCTTGAATTGTTATTTGCATTTCAACCCAGTTTAAAACCTTGAGCCAAAAGAACTAAAAATAGTAATGATTGCTGCCATGTCCCAGGCTCTCGTGCGCAAGATTACACAGCTAGATGAGACCCGCTCCAAGCTTTTGTTCTTCTCTTTACCTGACTAGTGATCAGAATCACCCAGTATGATTTAGAACGGATTTCTGGGGCACCTGGGTGGCTCAGTTGGTTAAGCGTCCAACTCTTGGTTTCAGTTCAGACCATGATCTCAAGGTCATGAGATTCAGAGATCATGATCTCTGGGTCACATCAGGCTCCATGCTCAGCACAGAACCTGCTTGAGGTTTTCTGCCTCTGCCCTGCCCCCACGCACATGCACTCTTGTGCTCGCTCTCAAATAAAATCTTAAAAAAATTTTTTAAAAAGATTACCTTTAGAGGCACCTGGGGGGCTCAGTGGGTTAAAGCCTCTGCTTTCGGCTCAGGTCATGATCCCAGGGTCCTGGGATCGAGCCCCGCATCGGGCTCTCTGCTCAGCAGGAAGCCTGCTTCCCTTCCTCCTCTTTCTCTGCCTGCCTCTCTGCCTACTTGTGATCTCTGTCTGTCAAATAAATAAACAAAATCTTTAAAAAAAAAAAAAGATTACCTTTAAAAATAAATAAAAATAATAATAGGGGCGCCTGGGTGGCTCAGTGGGTTAAAGCCTCTGCCTTCAGCTCAGGTCATGATCCCAGGGTCCTGGGATCGAGCCCCTCGTCAGGCTCTCTGCTCCGCAGGGAGCCTGCTTCCTCCTCTCTCTCTGCCTGCCTCTCCATCTACTTATGATCTCTCTCTGTCAAATAAATAAATAAATTCTTTAAAAAAAATTTTTAAAAAACACAGATTTCCATGACCTACTCCAGACTACTCAGTCAAAATCACAAGAAGTATTACACAAATAATGTATTTGTTTTAAAAAGATACAGTTCTCTAGGTGATTCTGATAGTCACGTTTGGGAACCAGTGCCATTGTACCATGCTCTGTGGCGTGAAATGAGAATGAAGTGTCCAATGAGTATAGCAGCAAACTTCACTCAGGAATTGCTTAGTTAATACTCGGCCATGCTAGGTTTGGTCTGGACTCTAAAAAGCTTACAGTCTTGTAAAATAAGGTAAGATATATGAAAAAGAAGTTTGTTTGAGGATCGACTATGACTTAAGAAAGGTACACAGTACTGATGGAATTCAAATAAAGGAGAGATCACATTGTCTCAGAGGAATCAAGGAAAGCTCTGTAGAAGAGAAGATACTTGAAAACTTCCACCTTGAGGGTTGGGAAAAACAGCCCAGCAGAGACGCAGGGAGGAAACTGTTCTGGAAAGAGGATGTGCCCAAAAGCATCAAGATAGGAAAGCATAGGCCGGGTTTGGAAGACATAGGTCATTCACATGGTATACATCAAACAAGTTGCACTGAGGCGTGCCTGGGTGGCTCAGTATGTTGAGCATCCGACTCTTGATTTTGGCTCAGGTCGTGATCCTCAGGATCATGAGATCAAGTCTTGTGTCAGGCTCCATAGGCAGAGCCTGCTTAAGATTCTTTCTCCCTCTGTCCCTCCCCTGTGAACGTGCTACTCTGCCTGCCCCCCCCAAAAAAAATACAGGTTGTGCTGAGTATTCTGGCCAAAGCTTTTCTTTTATAAGAAACAGAAACCCACTCAAGTTAGCTTTAGGAAAGTTACCCTGAGGCCAGGGTTGTCTCGTAGACACGCATGCATGTGGAAAGCCATAAACTCAGTGCAATTCTCTCCACCTCTCAGGGCCTCTGTCCCACCTCTTCTCTTTCATTTTTGTGGGTGGCTTCTGCTCACTCAGTCTCCATGTGTGACTGCTGGCTCCATTCTCTGTAACGGGCTTCCAGCTCCAGCTCTAGCCCATAACTTGACAGCAGTCTCGGTGTCTGTTAATCCTAATCCCCAGAGAGATTCTAGCTGAGCCCAGCTTTACCGCTTAGTCCTCTAAGGTTAGATACTAGTCCCCACTCCGGTCAGCTGTAGTTAGAAAAGGGGAAAGGAATCCTATGTGAGTGAGGGTAGCCCTTTCCAAAGGTGTAGGCAAGGCTATTAAACTCAAAGAGGAAGTTCACTGGGTACATATCCAACATACTAGAAACAAGTAGGGAAAAGGGCACTTTGGGGATAGAAATTAAAAGATAATATGGAACCAGGTGAAGCAGGATTTGATTTTTTTTTTTTTTTTAAGATTTTATTTATTTGTTAGAGGGAGAGGCATGAGCCGGCGGGGGTTGCCATGGCTGTGGGAGACAGAGAAGGCTCCGCACTGAACAGGGAGCTCAATGCAGGGCTCAACCCCGATGCAGGGCTCGATCCCAGGACGCTGGGATCACGACCTGAGCTGAAGGCAGACACTTAACCGACTGAGCCACCCAGGCACCCAGTCATGCAGGCTTTGAATATGCGGTCAGGCCCTCTGAGCTTTCTCTGGTGACCAGCTATGTTGGAAGAGCTTCCTGGTGTGAACAGAGGTCATACCAATAAAATGTGAAGCTGTGTAAGATGGAAGCTGTCCAAAGAAGAAGGCTGAAAGCGGTTCTCGTACAGTGTAGTGGAAAGAGAGTTCATGGCACAGATAGAAGGACTAACTTTAGGGGGAGTCGTGGGACCTGGTACTTGCTTACCTTTAAAGCTGGCTGGCTTTGACACCCTGCATGGACTCTCAGAGGGTGTGTTTAGCACACAGGGAAAAGGCAGGACTAGACCCTGCAAGGGACACAAACTCCCAGCAGACCTGGAGAGGAGTTGTGGGCATGGAGGTTGATCACTAAAATAATGTGTGTAGGTGACATCGCCAAAACGGAAAAGGGCCAAGATCAGAAACGTAAAGGTTGGAGGTGAAAGGACACCACCAACAGGAACAGGTAGTAGACGGTAATGTAATGAGAGTCTGGGAGAAAACATTTCAGAAAGTTGAGAGTAGACAGCAGGTGTGGGATACTTTAGGGAAGCTGAGGTTGGAGGAGGATGCCAGTTGGAGGGAAGGCACTTGTTCACCCCTAGTCAAACTTGGTCACTGGTGATTTTAGCATTTTAGTAGGATCAGGACAGAAATCAGACTGCAAAGGCTTACATAGTATATACCTGCAAGTGGCTCTATGAATGAAGTGTCTAGGAGTTCATCTTACTATTTTCGTACCTTTTCTTGTTTCAAAACAAAGTATTTTTAATATTTTAAGTGTAATGGAAATTGGGAGACATGAGAAGATAAGAAACGGTGTTTTTGGAGCAAAGTACCAGCGGTAATAGGACAGATGGGAAAGTTTGTCTTGGGGGTAGGGTACCATGTCTTAAAACAGGGGTGCAAAGAAAGGAAAATGGGAACCCTTGCACGGGTGACCTTAGTTTCTGTTAGAAGGGAGCATGGGTGTGTGTAGCGTAAGAGAGGTAAAGCAGAGGCTTGACGAAGCTGGAAAAGGTTTGGGAAAACTCCTCTGTGTGCTAAATCAGAAGAAAGAAGTAAAGTTATGATGAATGGGACTTTGAAGCTCGCTGAGACAAGACAGTTAAATTGGAGACGAGCACTCAGCCCTGTTTCATGGGGCCACAGCAGCCAGCACTTTAGCCACTGGCAAAGGCACTATTTGTCCTAGACCTCTGAAGTCACTTCTGTGTAACCCTGCTTTTGTTCAGGTACACACTGCAATCTACAGAGGTTTTTCGTTATCATTTCGGTTAGTAACAAAGTTCAGTGAAGAAGCATTTTTCACTTTGAAGAGACCATTGTGTAATAGATTTTCCTCTCTTTTAGAATGTCAGTTTAAAGGATTGCTTTTGTAATAGTGGTATCTAGGTATCTAATTTCACATACTTGGAATTCTCTTAATTTAAAAGGTGCTGGCTGATGGATTCCTGATGATTGGGATCGATGGCTCAGAAGCAGCAGATGGATCTGACTGGTTCTGTTATCATGCAACCTCCCCTTCTATTTTCCCTGTTGGTTTCTGTGAAATTAACATGATTGAACTTACTCCACCTAGAGGTACTTCATCCTAATATGTACACTGGTCTTCATCCTTGCCTACTTTTTACATGGTATCTATTTACATCATTTAAGCCAATGCTCGCTTCGGCAGCACATATACATCATTTAACCCAGCCCTGGCTTTTCTGCTGTGTGAACCTATGATATGTGCACGTGTGTAGATAAACTTGCATATACACAAGAGGTGTGGGGTGCTCTGAAAATATAAAGCACTGTATTCTAGCTAGCTTTAATAAATTATATTAGTATAGAATTTTTCCTGACATCTGAACATTTTATAATATGAATTGGTATTCTCCAAGCCCTGTTGAGATGGTGAGGTAGGTAATTGCACACATAAACTTTTGTTAAAAATAGATACAGGCTAAAGCCTTTGAGGGAAAGGAAGTTTCCATCTTTAGAGTATCATGTGGGTCTTAAAAAAAAAAAAAAAAAAGACATACCCTTAAATATCTCTCTAGGCTTAACCAGTGTCTTTCCTAATTTCAATATCAGAGCCTTGGGTTTTTCTCTTAAGAAAAGAAGGGGGGGGGGGACTAAAACAGAGGTCTATAAAAATAGTATTTGCCCAACCAGTTTTCTTTCTTGGAAAGAAAGAAAAGTATCACTGGGAAGTATGAAATGCTAGACTGTCCTAAGCCTAAGATTTTAAATGCAAAATTATGGAACTCTTGTAGACAGGAGAGAGACACTTTTGAATTAGGTGAGTAGGTGCACCTGTGTCTGTCTAGAAATGCAAGAAAATCCTTATAACATGGAGGAATGGTTGCATTTGAATATATTAGAGCAAGAGTTAAAAGTTTATTATGTAACCTAAAATCTGAGCTCTTAGTGTGTACTAAGTTAACTTTTTTCTACATTTTAATCTTTTGCTAATTTTAAATGAACTGCTAGTCAAATGAGGTGTGTTTTTCAGGTTACACAAAACTTCCTTTTAAATGGTTTGACTACCTCAGGGAAACTGGCTCCATTGCAGCACCAGTAAAACTATTTAATAAGGTAAATTGAAATAATGGCATAATAATTATGTGGAGGTTTTTTGATGCCTCACAAATGCAAATCATTGTTGATCAAAATGTCTTTGCTTTATATTAGAATTTATTGATGGAGATTAACATAATACAGTAATAAAATACTGTATTTTCTTTACCTAGGATATGAAGCTCGTTTTCAAACTTGGCTTCATTTTTAATCTGAGTAAAATAGAAATGAATACATTTTCCAACTAGTTTTTAAGTAACTTCACCTTCATACTTTTTTTTATTAACATATAATGGATTATTCATCATCATATGTTTTAATAATTAAAGAATTTTTTAGGGTTTGTTTGTTTAAATTAGGTTATTTGGTTACATTGCTTTTTTTTTTTTTCTTCCCCCTTTCTTGGTGATAGTGGATTCATGCCTTCTTTTCACCAGTGCTAATGTTTTGCTTCTTCTATGTCAGGATGTTCCAAATCACGGATTTCGTGTAGGAATGAAATTAGAAGCAGTAGATCTCATGGAGCCACGGTTAATATGTGTAGCCACAGTAACTCGAATTATTCATCGTCTCTTGAGGATACACTTCGACGGATGGGAAGAAGAGTACGATCAGTGGGTAGACTGTGAGTCCCCTGACCTCTATCCTGTAGGGTGGTGTCAGTTAACTGGATATCAGCTACAGCCTCCGGCTTCACAGTGTAAGTTGGTATACGGAAAAGGTGTCCTTTTGTAAAAATCAGCAATTCTCCAGAGGACTGTTTCACATAAGTCATCTTTTGAGCTCACAGGACAAGAATAAACCTTTGTCTGATTGGTTGCCAGGTAAGATCTTAAGACTGAACAGTGCTATCACAGACTCAGACCATGGGTACCACAGCAGTGTGAACCCAGTGGCCAGTTACATAATGACTCTAGACAGAAACACCATAGCAAGAGCACCCTCCAGATGCAGCTAGACTTGTATTAACGAGTGTGAGATGATAGGCTAAAATGTATTTTACAGAATAAGTGCTTACTGAATAAATAATGGAATCTGTCTTGTATCATGGGTTTTATAGGAACATGTGCCCTTATTTTCAAAGCATCATGTACTTTCATAAGCATGATGGTTTTGGTAAAGATAATTCGTCTAAGTTGTATCTAGAAACGTGTGCTCGAAGTGCTTATCTGGTACCAATTTTCCCTTTTATTTTTCAGCGTCAAGAGAAAGCCAATCAGGTTCTTCAAAACAGAAGAAAAAGGCTAAGTCCCAGCAATACAAAGGACATAAGAAAAGTGGGTCACCACATGGTGTTTATATACATTTCCTAAGCTGTTAACCAGTTGGGGTCACAGCACTCTTGCACAGAAACTAACATCCCTTGTGAGAGCCGGTCACTGTGCATTATGTATTTTGCTTAAAGGTGCAGTATGCCATAAAAGGCAAACCTCAGTAATGAGAAACACTTTATTTTAGTGGACAAGAAAAATGATCACTGTAATATTTTAAAACATGTATAGTGAAGAAGAGAGTACAAATAGTTCTCGAAATAATATGTAAACCTACTGAAAATTAATTTTTTTAATCTTTTTTGTAAAACTTTAAAAAGGGAAGCACTTGATATTTACAATGACTTAAAGCCTAAGAAACCCATCCTTACAAATCAAAACTCTCCTAGAATAAGATTTTATAAGAAATTCAAGTTGATGGCTAACAAAGGCTCAAAATTTTTTTTCTAAATATGCTTTCTATATTATTTTTTACCTTCCAATGAATGGTTATTGGCATTAGTAGTCAAAATAATATAGACTATATTGATAGCCCTTAATTTTTATTCTTTTAAAATCTTTTTCCCCCCACATAGGAAGCCACAGGTTTTTCTCTTCATGACACTCGTCGTGGACTATTTCATTCTGAGTTAAGATTATTTTTATATAAAGATACTTTCAAAAGTAAAGAGTACATTTGAGGGTTAAAACTAAAACATATTTTTCCAGCTGACTTGCCATATGTTCAGATAAGTGTTAATCTGTCTCATTAACCACCAAGAGACTGAAGCAGTGTGAAGAATCAAACATACCCTTACTTTCTGATTACAGTCACTTTTTATAGTTCTTTTTTTTATAGCTTTTTTTTTCCACTTGGGGACAAAATCTTCTACCAGCCACTACCATGGTGCTCTCGTGTCCTTCCGGCATGAAATTACATCCGCCTCAACACTGATAACCTCCAGGCCTTTCTCTCACTCTTTCTCTTATGTCAGAGATACAGGCCTCCCATTTGTCCAGTTACTTTTCTCACTAGCTGCTTGTCAGGTTCCATACTCACCTGAAAGAACTCTAGAGAACATTGCCAGGCAGGCATCAAAATAATCCCCATGCCTCTGGAAATGAGGAAGAAGAATTCACATGGAGGCTTTGTCAGTGAACTAACCATAGCACGCATGGTCACTAAGCTTTCTGTGAGGTTGGATAGCACAGGCTGTGTTAGCCTGCCTTTTTCACTTTCTATTGGGCAAGATTGAGATTCAGAATTTTCTTTCCAAGGTATTTAATTAACATTTATTATTACATGACATAATTTTTAGAAATAATTTCTGAGCATTGGGTACACGTGCCTCCCTCACATACACATGCCTCCCTCAGTGTGACTTTCATGGGTTTATTTCCACCTTAAGGGGTTTAACGATTTTGAATTAATGGGCCAGGGACATGGGAAGAAGTATGAAACTAAAGAAGTGATAGTATCAATATGCCAGTTTATAGGGACAGTTAATGGTACCACATTTCTTGATTAGCTGGGAAAATGAATTTACATGTAAATAACACCGTGTTCTTTAACTGTAATGTTTTGTAATAGCTGTTAATATTATGGCATCATCTTATGCCTTTAAATCGTCCTTTGGACATAGGAAGGAAAAGGACAGTAAGCCCATAGTCCCTTATTAGAAACCCTTGGGACCAGATGTGTTTTGGAATTCAGAATTCTTCAGATTTTAGAAAAGTACAGTGTAGCATATATTACGTAACAACCCTTCCAGACTCTG
Source organism: Taxidea taxus jeffersonii (assembly GCA_003697995.1). Classification (NCBI taxonomy): domain Eukaryota; kingdom Metazoa; phylum Chordata; class Mammalia; order Carnivora; family Mustelidae; genus Taxidea; species Taxidea taxus. Next base: position 13,558 of record RCUC01121767.1, on the reverse strand, counting down.
GCACATTTTCTGAAGCAAAATATATGTAAATGTTTACATTAAATGGGCCAAATAAAGATTAAAAAGATTATCACCAAGTGAGGTCTGGTTTTGTTGCCAAAGTTTTACAGGAAAACTGAATTGTGGAATTGAAGATAAGGAATTACAGTGCCATATGAGTGAAGAAGCAGCAGTCTTCATTGTAACTCCCTGTTCCCTTTATTGTTTTTGTATAGCTCACCAGATAGTTCATTAGACATTTTTCCTGCAAAACTTGACTTGCCCAAATAGGAAAGAATTTGGGGTCCATAAATGTAATTTACCATTGCATGCAATATCATTAGCAGATCAACCACAGACTTTCTCTTTTTAAGTTTGCTTACAGATTATTGTATTCGGGCTCTTTGGTTTCATCTTCTGGCTCCACAGTCTTTTTGTACTCAAAATCATCCATTGGTGTGTTCTTTGGTAGTGTTGCTTTTTGTTTGGTTGTTTTGTGTTTTGTTTTGTTTTGTTTTGTTTTAGCAGAAATAGTTGATTGGCTTCATTGTTCTAGTTTGTTTTGCAGTGATCTGTGTTCATGCTATAAAGGGATAATCATTGACCAGTGCTTTTGAATAATGATAATGTTCTTCCAAGAGAATCAGAGAGACAGTTGCGTGTGTGTGGTCTATCCAATCTGAAAAGCCTTATTTTTTTCAAGGTTTAGTAATTCTAGAGCTGGAAACCCAGCACACTAATTTCTGAACCATCTTCAGGGGACTATTAGAAGCAGTAGAGAGTTAGGGAGATCCTCCTTGGATTTTTACCTCTGAGTGTGCCATACATTAGGAGAAGTCTAAATAATTTGCTGCATGTGATTTTGGTTTGGCAGTTGAGAGTTGAATGTGTACTCACTACTAGCTTAGTCTCCAGACCATTTTACGTAAGAATGCTGTCTGACTTAGATTTTTCTTTTAGTCCTGATTTCATGAAGCATAATTTCTGATTGCTCTTGCTTTGATCATTCGTATACTCTGGAAGAAAACAGATAAAATTTATAGTCCCAGAGGTATGTAAGTATCCTTCAGCTTTCAGCCTGACTAATGCAATATGTTGGCTCGGTATTTGCAAAGTTTAGAGTATTTTTTGCTGGTGAAAGCATTGTATAAATCTTCAGAGGCTTATATTTGCTTATGAAACTGTGCCCAAAAGGTGTTTCAAAAGAAATTAGTTTACTTAAATACTTGCAGGCAACAAGCTTTAAATTTTAGAAGTGCTTTTCAGAGTAAGAATTGTCTTTTAGTTCTAAAAGACTGGATTGTAATCCAAAAGGTAGGAGAGCACATTTCATAACAGTAAATCCTGCCACCTAGATAATACATTTATTCAGCCATATGATTCTCCCCAAAAGCCAATCCTTTCACCTTATATGGCAGTGAAATGCTACAAGTAGGGTTTTAAAACTTTCTCTCTCTTCCATTGGATTTTCAGCCTCCTAAAAAAGGTAAAATTTTCTTGAAGGAAGTTAGCCTGCAATTCTCCACACTGAATGTTCTAGATGGTTCATTTTGCTTTGTTGTATTTTATTTCATTTTATTTTTTTTAAGATTTTATTTTTAAGTAATCTCACACCGTACACGGGGCTCGAACTCACAGACTGTACCAGCCAGGTGCCCCACTCTGTTGTATTTTAAGCTGATGTAAGAGTCAGGAACCAGAATTAACAGGCTCTCAGAGACCAGAAGTAATCTCCCCCATCATTTACCCGGAACATACACCCCCATACGTACACACCCTCACAGTCCTTGTTTTCAGAAATACAGACCTTGCATAGTCGGTTCTCTTTTCAGAGTATCCTATGCAACACAGTCTTTCCTAGTTATAATGCACTTTTCTTACCACACATGTAAGTAAAAGCTTACTTTAGTTTGACTTGATATTTAGAGAGGAAGATGCCAGTTGGGAAGAAGCCTGTCAGTTTGTCGAGCCTGCCCATGACAGGTGGGGTGCGGAGGAGCTTCTCTGGTGACGAAGAGTTGACTCCTCCTCCATATCGAACCCTTCCAGCACTGACAGCCCCAGAGGCCTTCCCACCTCCCAGCACTAGCCGAGAGTTCAGTCCCAGCCTCAAAACAGGTAATAGTCCCCTCCGCACCTCAGGTACTACAGGGGGTGAAAGTCTGGGCAGGGCGGTGGGAGACAAAGCATGGTCCGGCATGACAGATGCTGACTCATTAAATTTTTCTTTTTCTTTCAACTAAAAACTTCATCTTCACTAGTCCTTGGGAGTCACTTCACTGAAGTTGAATCATCAGGGAGGGATTTTTATTTTCTTTTAAACCACTTCTTGAGCCTCACATTAAGGTAAAGCTCATCATTTCAGTTGATGGAATTGTGAGACAACTTGTACTGTTCCATGGTTTCATTAAAATAGTTGAACATTTTCCATTGCAGAATTCCATGTGGTGTGACCTGGGGGAGAAGGACACCATGAGGGATCAGCCTGATTAATCAGACCCAAAGATGAGGCTTTTCATCTCTCACTCACTAGGAAGGATGTGTTTTGTGTTCCTGTGGAATTTGGGGTCTGGTGGTAACAGTGTGACCCCCACTATAGTTGAGTAACATGAACTTGGACATAAATACTTGTATAATTTTGGTGTTGAATTTGAGTAAAATTTATTCCCATACTTCATGTTTCTGCATTTACACTGATTCAGTAAGTGACATTTAATTTGAATTTAATTGATCTGGCCAAGCTAGTAGATTGCAAGGAAAACTGCAAAAGGTTTAGCCCTTCGTAATTGCTGAGAACAAACGTGTTACCGTGGAGTACCCAAGAGGCTTCACTTGCATGTGATGAACTTCAGGAGCGACTTGGGAGAGACGGCTTCGCATTCCGAGTCGTACAGGCCTTGGCGTGTGTTCTGCTGTGTCCTAGCTGTTGCTGTTAAACTCGGTGGTTTTATTCAGTCGGCAGTCTGCACAGTGCCTTGTGTGTGTTGAAAACCCTGATGGGACTTAATACCTAGCTCTCTTTTTTTCTTCTTCTGTTTGATAATGTCTTTATATCTGAAGTTTTTTGGGGTTTTGGTTTTTGTGGGGTTTTTTGGCTTTTTTTGTGGGTGTGGATTTTGGTTTTTTCTTTTGGTTTTATTTTGTGGGAGGAGGTGGGGGGGGTTGCCTTGTGTTCTTTAGCTTTTGCCTCCCTACCAGTGTATTAGGTCATCTTCATCCTTCCTATTCTGTCTCTCTGAAGATCACTCTAATATCCTTATATCTAGAGGAAATTACTGTGCCTTTTTTGTTTAAAAAAATAGGCTAGGACTGCAAATCTAAGTGTATCTGCTCCTCAGTGGAAAAACGTTCAAAGTCTAAAGGACATTTCAGTTTCCCTTCTTGTTTGTCTCTTTGACTTTGTTTTTGTACTTGTTATTTATGACATAGTCTTCTTTAACCTAAGTCATTAACTGTAGATATTGTGAGCTCTGAATATGTTTGAATTTTTATTGGATTTTAGGTGTTTTCTTTAAGCATTGGACTAATTTAGGTGTGTGTCATGTTCTCTGAGAGGTTACTGATTCGTGTAAAATAGAACTTCTAGGATTGGCAAAACCCAAGCACTCAGAGTAGACACGTGGGATGGAAACCAGGGGTCTCCTACTTGACGCCCTTCTTCCACTGGTGTCTGTAGTGCCTCCTCAGCCGGGGGCACATCTCTTGGGACGTGGTGTGATCTTTCGTCTGCTGAAAGTGTGTGGGGACTGCATTCCTGTCCTAACTACCTGAAAGCTGCAGGTGGATTAGCCACTGAGAATTTATTATTTCTGGACTTCCCCAGCTAGGAAAACATTATTTCCATTAGCTTATCTCCTGAGATGTTAGTGAGTAGAGCCCACAAAGTGATTTCCTTTTAAAAAACGGCGCTCAGGAGATGCACTTGCGTGGAAGTTGGCATCCGGCCACAGGGTCTATTTTATTTCATCCATCATTCATTGAGAATAAGGCCTGGAAAAGAGAAATGATTAGCATGAAGACACCAGACAAGCTTTATTTTAGGTTCCATGAAAACAGTGAAACTTTGCATGAAAGCATTCTACATCTGAGTGAACGGTTTCGCCTTTATCTTAAGTTACTTTATTTTAAGCATATTGTTTCCATATTTTAACATGTGTAGAAGCATAATCCAGAAATTCATTGTTAATAGTAAATGCGAGTAGTTTCAGAACTGTTTAGAATCTCAGCTTACCTTTCTCACATTTCAAAAAAACAAAAAGAAAGTAACATCGGTTTGAGTGGAACGGGTTTGGTCTTGAAGCACGGGGGTTCTTTCGTCATTCATGTAGCCATCTGACCATCCTATAACAAGGCACCGTTTCAACCAACCTTTTATCGTGGGTACTGCACCTTTAATGAACTTGGGGTTTTCTTTCCCATGTGTTTATTTTCACAGCATGGTTCAAATGTCCTTAACAATTAATGTGTGTTGGCTAGATTTGAAAGATTACTCCTATATACTTGATACTCTCCATAAAAGCATTTTTAATTATATTATTTATAAATTATTTATATTAATTTTTTTTAACAAAGAAAAGCACTGCACAGTCTTGTTTGCTTTGACTTTCAACAGTCTGATTCGTGTTTGTTTTGTTGTTATTCTAGGCATAGTGTATTCGCTTTTCTGTCTTTGGGCTATGAAGTTTCTTAACACCATTACCAAAACAAGTACCAAAGTAAAATGAAATGAATTGACATCTCTCAAGAGATTATGATTTAAATTATTAAGTAAGGTGTCAAGGACCGCTATTTTTTTTTTAAGATTTTTTTTTTTTTTTTTAAGTAACCTCTACACCCACTGTGGGGCTTGAACTCACAACCCCGAGATCAAGAGTCACATGCTCTGCAGACTGAGCCGGCCAGGCACCCCAGAGACCACTATTTTTGGAACTAATCTTTTATAAGTAAGATCAGGACGGAAAATATTTTTCTATGACTGTACTGTTTGACTCTAAAAGTGTAACCATTGGGACGCCTGGGTGGCTCAGTTGGTTAAGCGGCTGCCTTCGGCTCAGGTCATGATCCCAGTGTCCTGGGATCGAGTCCCACATCGGGCTCCTTTCTCAGCAGGGAGCCTGCTTCTCCCTCTGCCTCTGCCTGCCAATCTGTCTGCCTGTGCTCACTCTCTCTGACAAACAGATAAATAAAATCTTTAAAAAATAAAAAAATAAAAGTGTAACCATTTTAGGGCACCTGGGTGGCTCATTTGGTCAAGTGTCTGCCTTTGGCTCAGGTCATAATCCCAGGGTCCTGGGATAGAGTCCCGCATTGGGCTCCCTGCTCTGCTGTGAGTCCGCTTCGCCCTCTCCCCCTCGCTTGTGTGCACTTGAGCCGTGATCTCACTTTCTCAGAAAAATAAGTAAAATCTTTAAAAATAAGAAGTAAAATTGAAACCATTTTAATATGGTTCCACATGGTGATACTGTCTAGTTAGTGCTTCATTAAAACTTAGTCGGCTCACTATTTATCTAAATACTCTGAGTCCTAATTCTTCTCATAAATTGAACTTTTTTCTGTATAAGCAGTTCCCAGTTTACATCCCATTTTTGTGCTCGTCCTGTCTTTCCAATTGTAATGGAAAGATCCACAGTGGAGGAAACAAAAAGTCCACACTTTTTATTTGGAGCCCGTGCCTGCAGGCAGCAGACGGGTGCTCCCCGGGAGCATGAGATCACCAGCATGAGCCGGGGGCCACACGCAGCGCATCCACATCCGTGGCAGGCACCTGTGGCAGAGGGAGGCTCAGGTTGGCCTCCTGGTGCCAAGTCTCCCTGCTTTCCCAGGTCTTACGTGAAACCTCTTGTCTCAGAGCAGTCAGTCAAATTCACAAGAACCATGGAACACAGACTAGGGAGCAGGAAGGACACAGTTTGTGACCTCTGATGGAACACATCTGTGTGCTGAAGAAACTGGAGAAGGAAACCAGCCCTGCTCATCACGGGATTAGATTCCAATCAGTGTTACTGTTAGCATACTGGATCACCCATCCTTTCAATTATTTGGAATTTGACCAGCTCAGTTTTGGTTTAACAGTAACATTTTTAAGAAACCTGGACACATCTCTGAGAGGTTGGTAGATAATTTTTATTTTAAAAGTAGGGACGTAGATAGGAAAAATCTCAGAATTAAACAGCCTGAAGTTTTTGCCCAAAGCTACTGCTGGGCCCACCAAAGAAGAAATTTCTCTTTCTCATCATCTTTGCCCTCTCTCCTGTCCTTAAGGATTCTAACTAACTAGCAGGACTTCAGTGGCTGTAAAGAAATCTAAGCCCCGGGACACCTGGGTGGCTCAGTTGGTAAAGCAGCTGCCTTCGGCTCGGGTCATGATCCCAGCATCCTGGGAACGAGTCCCACATCGGGCTCCTTGCTTGGCAGGGAGCCTGCTTCTCCCTCTGCCTCTGCCTGCCACTCTGTCTGCCTGCGCTCACTCGCTCGCTCTCTCTAACAAATAAATAAAATCTTTAAAAAAAAAAAAAAAAGAAAGAAAGAAAGAAATCTAAGCCCCAGTGAAAATATTAGAAACTGGAGGGAAAAAGAAAGAAAGAAACTGGAAAACACTTGTCCACAGAAGACCTCCTGGAATATGACCTGTTTATAAATTGAGGACTGCCTATACTGTTGGGTTTGTTTTCATTAAAAAGGAAGTCGTGGGGTGCCTGGCTGGCTCAGTGGGTAAAGCATGCTATTCTTAATCTCAGGGTCAAGAGTTCAAGCCCCCCGGTGGGGTGTGGAACCTACTTAAAATTTGGAAAAAAAAAAAAAAAAGGAAAGGAAAAAAGGAAGTCCTCAGATAAGGACTCCAGCAGTACTGCTGTTAGGTGATGCCATTGGCAGCATTCACTGTTTTGCACCAGTGATTTTCTCATTGCCAATGTCAGACAAGTTTCGTTTTACCTAAAATGATTACTCAAGTGTTCCATGATTTTATTTTTAATACAGGTGATCTAATATCAGTTATCATTTGTTTTTATAAATATGTAAATTATGTATGTACATAATACCCATCTTATAGATGATAGAATTCTTTGTATTATTTGTAAGTACTATTTTAATATTAGATTTATATCTTTATTTCTGCAGGGAGTCTTTTTAATAAAGGTACTCCTTGGAAATAATAAGACTGCATTGAAGTCCTATTTATTGGGTTATTACTCATTTTTAAATATTATAGTTTAGAATAATGTGAGAAATATGTCGTTGTTGTATAGACCTTGACATAAAAGTGAATACTTAACTATAAGAAAAATTCTAATTGTTCTTGCTAAATTAGTGCTCATTATGACCTTGACCATTTCATTGAAGATGTCTATCATGCAGTATCTTACTGTTCCTTTACGGAACTTTCCTTAACTGCTGATATACTTTGAAAATTAAAATGAATTAAATGTTCCTATTTGGGGGGGGTTAATTTTTAGACCTATTGAAGACATGGAGTCTTACTAACTAAAGTTGGTGGAACCTGAAGATTGAAAGTAATCTGCATATTCTAGAAAGGCTTAATAACATCGCATACATTTATCCCTTTCATGCAGTGACTACATTGCAGCTGAAGGAGGAGTTGATAGACGGAGAGGATTATAATTTCCTCCAAGGAGCATCTGATCAGGAAAGCAATGGCTCTGCCAACTTCTACATCAAACAAGAGCCCTGAGAGGGCTCCAAAACTGAGGGCGGGAGGGGAAGAATTTTACACAGGACTGATTTATAATCCCTCGAGCTGTACAGCGGGGCTATTCTACTGGGACATTTTGCTAAACATAGAAAATTTCAGTTCCAGATTTTTCAGGTGGGTGGGGAAACTATTTTAGTCGTGGGGGGAAATTTTTCAATTTATAAAGATGGACAATTTTTGTGTTGTATTTGAAGCTTTTGAAAGAATTTTGTAATATTTTCCAAGTTTGGATTTATGTGCATTGTTAACAACTGAAATTCTAACTTTTTGGTAAGATTAAAGTTTAGGTAGCAGGATTGAAGGAAATGATTTAAGAAGGCTATAGTTGTAAATGCAAATGAACTGTCATTACAAATGAACCTTTTTTGGTACCTGTTGGGAGACTTTGGGATTTTAGAAGTTAGGCCAGTCACATCTCCAGCTTCCTTTGCTGCAGAAATATGCAACTGAGCCCCCCCTCTCGTGGAGGGTTCATCACCACATAGATCATGGAAGGGGAATTAAATCCGCTTGGTGGCATTTTGTTGTAGCCCATTTTAAATGTTTGTACAGAAATGTTTTTCATTCTGTGAAAATTTATTTGGAGTTCTATATGAAACTGGAAGAACTCTGATACTTTTATATGTTCTCTTTTAATTAAAAAATGATTAAAATTATCCTAACACTAAAGTGTTAAACTGGAATGGTTGACCAGATGAACAGGATCTCGGTGTACATGTTGAGGGGTTGGGGAAAGTGTAATATTGTCCTTCGTTCATTTTCTTTTCCTTACTAAAAGACACCCCACAAGAGGGATTTTGATCAGTTCTCTGCCATTTCCCTCCATCTGTTAGATAATACTTAGTATAACCACACCCCAAAACAGATGTTCTTCTGAATAACCAGTAGAATCCAATGAAAAGTTGTTTAAAGCCAAAAATCAGTTTAGAATTCAAAATCATTCCAGCTCTGCTTTTAACTATCCTGATCTGTTTAAAAAAAAAAAAAAAAAAAAAAACTAATTTGAAAGAGAATTTAATTTTCTTAAAATTCCATATATATAGGTATATATATATATATAGGTATATATATATATATATATATAGTATGAATTGTCCTTTAATTGTATTCAAAATTAATTTTAACAGTAATAACTGATTTGGACCATTTCAAACATTCCCTCCTTTAAAATTCACATGGCTTCCTTTAAAAAACAAAAGGATACAAGGGTAATTGGTGAAAGGTTTGCTCTCTGCATTTTTCTAACTTTCTGAGTTGTGACTGAGTGAGAGAGCTCTAGCGTTTACCAGTGAGGTTCATAAACTAAACTCTCAGGAATTAATTGCATCTATTCTAGAAGTGCTTCTGGGTCTTAGCCTGGCCTCTTCAGAGTGGTAACATTGACCATCTCCTCTGGAATATAGGTAGGGCTAATTAGAAATTAATCAAAATGATTAACCTCTAAAGTCCTTCAGCCTATGGAATGCTTTAAAAAAAAAAAATGGTAATGGAAAGCCCCAGGAGACCATTTTAGGTAAGATTTTTGTTTGAATTTTAAAATGCATAGAACATTAAAAACCAGCAATTTATTTTCTAAAATATTGCTCTACTTTTGGGAATAATAGCATTGGTAATACGCACAGGTTTACCTCATTCTATGCAAGAGGGGTTAATAACATAAGGTTTTGTAGTTGCTACTGGAAGTAAAATTTGTTACTTTATAGTGTAAGAATGTATGGAATTGCATGTCAACATTTCTTAATACTGACTCTTTAGGGGCATAAATGCAGATCATATCAACGCCAAGTTGATTCTCATGTGTCAGATATATGTGAATTCAGCTGTTAAATTACTGGATATTTATCTTAAACAACCTTACTGAGAGGGACCTACTGTAAATGTGACATCCTCACACTTCCCAAATCTTTAACTTTTAAGAACTTTCCCATAAACGTAAAGCCAGAAGAAGACTTCCACAGCAGGACTTAACCACGGTCTTCATTCTCAGGCTCTGGTTCTGTGACAGGAGCTGCAGGGCGTGCTTGGCCATACCTGGGGCTTGGGGGCCCCTGTGGGGAACTGAGTAAAACCAGGAGGGATCTAATTTGGAGCCTGGTAATTAGTTCTGTGCGCAATGCTCATTTGTAGCCAGGTCTCAGAAGCTTCCAGTCATAGAGCAACACCAGGCTCTGAGTGTTTTTGAATGTCCCACGTGTTCGTGAAATGTTTCTTGTCTTGATCCCATGACCAACAGTTAAAGGTTGGCAAGGACTTCCTGTGGTCTCAACACAGTCTGAAGCCCTCCTCGTTGTTCAGGCTCTAACTCCTGCTGCTGATAAACAGAAAACAAGTTAGTGCAGAGGAGAGTGATGTCTTAGCCATAACTCCAGTCGTATGACCCAATAGCCCCATTCTCTTTTACGGTTCAAAATGTACTGCTGACCTTGGGTTTGTTTTCGTTTTTCTCCTGTTAGAATTATTTGGGGATTTTTGGTAGTTTAAACTCTTTAACCTTTTCCTTGCTGTGTATGAGGAAAGCTAAAGCTGTTATCAACTTCTTATTCTACGGATACTAACACGGGTTTTCAGTGTTTGTTTGTTTTTATTATATTAATTTTGCGTGATGTGAATACCCTCTCCCATCAATACTTGTATTATGGTGCTATATATTTGGTAATGATCCTTTACTATTGGGAAGGGATTTTAAAAATACTGTGATGAAACTGGGTTGCTTCCTTTGATTTTTCATATTTTAAATAAAGCCACAGTCATTTATACAAAAGAAAAGCATCTGTCCCTGGGCAAATCTTTTGAGGACAGAGGTCAAAGTAAACTGCATAAGGTTTTTACATCATTTCTGTATGTATTTGATATATAGATCAATATCTGTACAAATTTAATCTTTTATTTTCTTGGTAACTTGTGATCACTGAGGAAGTATTTGAGACTTTCTCATGAAGTGTATATAATAGCGTGAAAAATTCCTTCAGAGAAACTTATGTTCCTTTCATTTTTACCAAACTGCAAATTTTCAGCATGGATGTGAAAAGCATTAAAATTATAACTTTGTGTACAAGATGAAAATAATTCACTAAATTGCCCTTTTTTACACAAAATAAAACGTTAAAGTTAAGTTGTACTGGAGCAATTCTTTAATACACTTTGGTCTTTGAGGGGTTTCCTTTTTTCTTCAAGATACTGAGTGCCTTCTGCAAGCGAGCCAGGTGCCTTCCTTCCTCACAGAACCTGTGACTTGATGAGGGGAAAGCAGGCACGTCTACTCCTGGCTGGCAGGGGAGGAACAGTATTGGGGGGCGCTATGTGGACGTGGCTGCATTTGAGTCAGGATTGCACAAAGGTAAATGGCCAAGCCACGGCATGGCAGAGGGGGTGGGGACCGCTGGTGGGGAGAGTCCATCACTGTAGCTAGAACATGGGGGCTCAGGGTTGGTGTGCTTGCTGGGGAGCTTTTTTTTTTAAGCTCCATTAACCTCAACGGCAGACAAAATTCATAGGATGTAAATAAATGATCCCAGCTGGCTCTGTTTCCATGAGGAAGAAATGCAAGTCACCCTCCTTTACCAACAACTAAGTCATTAGTAAATTATCCAACTTTTACTAAAAGAAAAAGGCAGTTTGTAGAGAATTTTATGGATGTTAAGATAACAGATGGATTTGGGTCTTCCGGGGTTAAGTCCATCATCACACTTCAGAAAAATTTAACACACTGCAAGAAAAAAGTAGAACCTAATTTCTGCCCTGCTTTCTCCCTTAAATGGCTTCAACGGTTGCCTAGTACGTTGGAATTCCCAGCTTGCCTCTCATTTGCAGTCCCATGAGCTTTGAGATACACGTACTATTCTTGAAACCATTACATGCCCGTTGGGAAAACTAGGTTCCTGGTATGCTTTATGCCCAACATAGTGTTTCCCGGAAACTAACTACCCCTGTCGTGTTTTCCAGCCTTGTGAGATCAGGGGACAACAGTGAAGGATTTCTTCTTGCAGACTGTTACTGAGGCTAGTGCATTTAATATGCGTTCCCAAAAAAGTTTCATGGAACATATAAAAGGTTCTGAAGGAGTTATCTGCTCTCACACACCTAACTGGGTGAGGGATGAGGTCCAAAACCAAACTTACTCCAGAGGCAGTAACAGTCCACCCTTTCTCGCTCAGTAATTGTTCCCAAAGTTCACACCATTCCTCTCAGCTTTGCCCACTCCAAGTTTGATTTCCGTTATCCTCCAAACTCAAAATTTTCACTAAAGGTGAAGGTAGTGAAGCAGTGACCAAGAACATGGCGTCCGAAGCCAACCGCTTTTCACTGAAACAATCCCTGTTAATTCTGTAACTTGACTCCCATTTCCTCAGCTGTAAAATGGGGCTACTAGGACGAATGTCCTAGGAGTTGTGAGGATAATAAATAAATTCGTATGTGTAGCTTTTGAGCAGCCTTGACACAGAGTAAGCCCATAACTGCTATCCATCCAAGTATCTCAGCCTGTGAGTCACTGCAAGACTTCCAGACACATTAAAATGCAGATCTGGGGATATCTGAGTGGCTCAGTTTTCAGCTCAGGTCATGATCCCAGGGGATCATCCGCATCAGGCTCCTTGCTCAGCAGGGAGTCTTGCTGCTTCCTCTTCCTGCTGCTCCGCCTGCTTGTGTGCTCTCTCACAAATATATAAAATCTTATATAATTAAATACAGATCCAGGGACGCCTTGGTGGCTCAGTCAGTTAATCGTCTGCCTTCAGCTCAGGTCCTGATCTCTAGTTCCTGCGATCAGACCCGCATCGGGGTCCCTGCTTAGCAGGGAGTCTGCTTCTCTCTTTCCCTCTGCCCCTCCTCTCTGCTCCCCCTTTCTCTCTCTTTCTCTTAGGGAGTCTGCTTCTCACTTTACCTCTGCCCCTCCTCCCTGCTCCTCTCTCTCAAATAAAATCTTTTAAAAAAAATGCAGAGGTACCTGGGTGGTTCAGTCAGTTAAGCGTTTGCCTTGGGCTTACAGGTCATGATCCCAGAGTCCTGGGATGGAGCCCCGAGTCTGGCTCCCTGCTCTGCAGGAAGCCTGCTTCTCTCTCGGCCTCTGCCTGTTGCTGTCCCTACTTGTGCTGTGTGTCAAGTAAATAAATAAAATCTTAAAAAAAAAAAAATGCAGATCCGTGGGGCGCCTGGGTGGCTCAGTGGGTTAAAGCCTCTGCCTTCAGCTCAGGTTATGATAGAGTCCTGGAATCGAGCCCCGCATCGGGCTCTCTGCTCGGCAGGGAGCCTGCCTCCCCCTCTCTCTCGGTCTGCCTCTCTGCCTACTTGTGATCTGTCTGTCAAATAAATAAATAAAATCTTTAAAAAATAAATAAATAAATAAAATGCAAAGCCGTGAGCCTCCTCCATCCATAGTTGTAATAATCAAACTACTTAATGTGGTGAGAGCACATAGCATGTACAAACACATTAAATGTGAAGTTGAAAAATAATTTAGAAAATGTTAAAAATTTGTGAACTGTTGACTTAAAGCTAGAATCCTGACAGTTTTTGCACCAAACTGTCCATGTATTTTTGTCATTGTCTTGTCATCTAAACCCATATGCATAAAAAAAAGTAATATTGTATCTTTTGAGTCTTTCATGTGCCACTAGCATATAAAGCCTTCTCCAGCTGCCTAGCGGAAAATAGCTATTCATAAACCCACATATTTCTGGGGCACCTGGGTGGCTCAGTGGGTTAAAGCCTCTGCCTTCAGCTCAGGTCATGATCTCAGGGTTCTGGGATCGAGCCCTGCATCAGGCTCTCTGTTCAGCAGGGAGCCGGCTTCCCTCTCTCTCTCTCTGCCTGCCTCTCTGCCTACTTGTGATCTCTGTCAAATAAATAAAATCTTAAAAAAAAAAAAAA
>RCUC01121766.1:0-28989 GCA_003697995.1 Taxidea taxus jeffersonii | reverse complement strand
AAAAAAAAAAAAAAAAATCAAATGAAATTTTTAAAAACCTCACAGAACTGTACATTAGTACATCAAAACAGGTAAATTCTACTGTATGTAAATTACACCACAATTTAAAACCCGGGGGGAAAAAGCACAAAATACTATTTTATATCCACAATACTTGGGCTGTGAAGCAACAGAAATTCTCATACACTATAGAAGGAGTACACATTCATATGGTCACTTTGAAAAACTGCTGTACCTCCTAGTAATGATGATCAGGTGCAAAATCTACCACCGGTCGGTCCCATTCCCAGCAACATACACAACCTAGAAAAGCTACTCCACACATGCACCAGGAGACATGTAGAGAAGTGCTCAATGCAGCATTGTTTGTTACAGAGATAACTAGAAACAACAAAATATGCACCAACAGGAAAATGGACAAATAAATCATGGCATATTCACACCATAAGACAGCATATACCAGAAAACATGATGTATGTCAATTAAATGCACCAGCACATTTCAAGCTCAGAAATGATAAGCAAAAGCAGCAACTCAGGGAAAAATACATGATTCCATTCACATAAAGATTGTTTTTAAAAGGCAAGTACAGCAATACAGACCTATGGGCAAACCCAGAAACAAATGCAGGGAATGATTACCATGGAAATCAGAATATTGCTTATCTTCAGGAGAGAAAGAAAAGGATATGCTCAGAGGCGTCAAAGAATGTAAAAGGTGTTCTGTTCCTGAGCTGGCTGGTGAGTATGGGAGTGTACAGTTTATTTTTCAGCTATTCTTTACCACAAACTACATACCTTCTTTTGGGTAAATTATATACTTCACGATAAAAAAAAGTAAAAGCAATATATTCTCAACATGCCCAGTAGGTCTTGTATGTGTGTTCTAACAGAACAAATCTCTGTCTTAGACTAATACAGCGTATTAAGAGCAGAAAAACAGCACAGCTTGTTTTGATACCAAAACGGAATAAGGTTTGAAATCCAAATATCACAGATCACTTATGAATACAGATGTAAAAATCCCAAATAAATGATTCATACTAAACCCAATGCATGTTTAAAAAGAAAACCATGTCGAAGTGACATGTATCCTAGGAATACAAGGATATTTGAGCACTGGAAAAAAATCTATTAATATAATTCACTATATTATCAAATGAAATAAACTATGATACCTTTGCTCACACAAATTATTTACTGAGAGACAACAGTAACTAAAATTAACCACCCCCCCAGGGAGTTTATGTCTAGTCAAAGGAGACAGACAATAGCAATAAGTATATAGCAAATGATACACAGATTATCAGACAGTTATAAATACCAAGAAGAAAGAGGTAGGGCAGGGAAGAGGGGAGTGCTGAGGGGTACAGAGAGGTTAGGGTGCGATCTGAGCAAGACCTGAAGGCGGTGGGGGAGCAAGGCATGTTGTGGGGGGAAAGCATGGCAGACAGCTGAAAAAGCAAGGACATAAGCCCTGAGAGAGTACAGTGCCAGCGTGTTCAAGGTACCACCAAGGAGGCCACAGTGTTTATCCAGCAGAGCAAACAAGGGGAAGATAGTAAGAGGAAAAGCGAGGAGAGAGAGGGTGGGGGCAAATCTCATCAGGTCCTGCAAGCAACTCTAAGGATTTCAGCCTACCTAAGGGGGTGAGGGGTGAACACTAGATGGTTTTGAGCAGAGGAATGACATGACCTGACATTAAAAAAAAAAATCTTTCTGGGGAACCTGAGTGGCTCGGTTGGTTAAGCGTCCAAATCTTGATCTTGGCCCAGATCTTGATATCAAGGCTGTGAGTTCAAGCCCCATAATGGGCTCCACACTAGGAGTGGAGCCTACTTTAAAAAAAAAAAAAATCTTCCAGGCTCCAGGGCTGAGAAGAGTGACAAGAGTGGAAAGCAAGGAGACCAATTCGGAAGTTACTATAAAAATCTAGGAGAAAGGAGAAAGATGATTGGTGGCTTAAACCAGGAAAGTGGCCCGGGGCAATGGGTAAAATGACATATTCTGAAAGTTAAGCAAACAGGGTTTACTGATGATTACATGTGCCATGAGAACAAAAGAAAGGAGTTGAAGACAACTCAAAGGTTTCTAACCTAAGCAACTTAGAACGTGGAATTCCCCCTAACTGATATAGGCAAGACAAGGGTGAAGGGTTTGGAGTGGGAAAATCAAAATCGGTTTTTTACATGTTAGTTCTAAGATGCCATCAGTATCCAAACAGAGATACTGAACAGACAACTGGACAGATAGGTCTGATGTCCAGGAAAAATATCCAGGGTGGAGATATACTTTGGAAGTTGTCGACCACAAAGAAACAGAGAGGCAAAGGAAACAAGTTACCAAAACAAGGGAAAATGAAATCTAAGTGTTACAGAGAGAGGTAGTGAAAAGAACCAAGTGGATTTATCCCCTAAATTCCAGAAGGGCTCAGAATTTAAACATGGCAAAGATGAGGTATGGGACTGAGAACACGGGGTTATTAAAAGTCTACATCAGGAAGGCTCAGACATCCTTATTCCAGCACCATCCATTTAAGCAACAGCCATTCTCACTGCTGCAACAGACAAGTGAAGCCACAAAAACCACGATGTGCAGAATTTCCCACTAGTGTTTAAGAGCCTGACTCTTTTTTTTTTTTTTAAGATTTTATTTATTTAGCAGACAGAGATCACAAGTAGGCAGAGAGTCAGGCAGAGACAGAGAGAGGGGGAAGCAGGCTCCCCGCCAAGCAGAGAGCCTGATGCGGGGCTCGATCCCAGGACCCTGGGATCATGACCTGAGCCGAAGGCAGAGGCTTTAACCCACTGAGCCACCCAGGTGCCCCTAAGAGCCTGACTCTTAAGTAAAGAACAGTCCCTCAGCCAAGATCATCAGACATTTGAGTAAGGCCCATAAGGTGAAAAGTGACCTACACTAAAGGATATACTCACGGAAAAGATTCTGAAAGCTCTCAGAGACAGACAGTAGAAAATAGGGGGAGGGGCAGGGAGGGCACTAATCAAATTGGCACTGAATTTCAAAAACAACACTGGACCTTTTTTTTTTTTTTTTAAGAAAATAAGCTTATATTTTGGAGATTTTCAAATACTTCATTGTACAGAAAAGAGATGATGATGAACATTCCATATTACTATATATTTCAACTTTGATACTAAAAATTACTGTCCTAAACCAATTCAACTGTTTGTCAAAGAGAACTACTACCAGTCAAGGAGTAACGGTCTCCTTCTACAGGTTTTTCCACTGCATCTGTTGTTGTTGTTTTTTAAGATTTTATTTATTTGACAGACAAAGATCACAAGTAGGCACAGCGGCAGGCAGAGAGCGAGAGGAGGAAGCAGGCTCCCCACTCAGCAGAGAGCCTGATGCGGGGCTCCATCCCAGGACCCTGGGATCATGATCCAAGCGGAAAGCAGAGGCTTTAACCCACTGAGCCAACCAGGCGCCCCTCCACTGCATTTGCCCAAAAGTTACTGTGTACCTCTTACGATAGATGCTGAGGACACAGCCAAAGACAAAATAATATTGATTCTCTACCCCAAGGTCTAGTAGGAAGAGACCTATCAAACAATTACCTAAATAATTAGGTAATCATTAACTCGTAAGTGACCAGAAGTAAAGTTTGGGGCACAACACGAAAATCCAATTTAGAGATAAAGTTTCTGAGGTACTGACATTTAACTTGAGACCTGTAACCAGCAAAAAGCAGAAGACAGTTCCAAATGGGAGACACTAAAACTTGAAAAAGAGCTTAAGGAATTCAAAAAACAGAAAGACGGGCAGTGTGGCTGGGCAAGGTTTGGCTTTTTTTTGGTAAATGCCATAGGAAGCCATTAAGAGACACTAAACAGAAATGTGTCATGGTCAAATCATGTTAAAAAAAAAAAAAATCCCTCTGGCTACTGTGTGGATTACCAAGGAGCAAAGTGGGTAAACGTGATGCTGAGGGGCAAACGTGAAAGCAAGGGGCCCAGGCAAGAGTTGTTTTGGTTCTAGGTGGTTGCAATGGGAATGGAGACCAAAAAAAGTACAAGAAGTCAGAAGTCAAGGGAGTATTGTCCAGAGTTAACTGACCCAAGAAAAACTGGCATGCAGAGTCAAAGAGACTAAAACAGAAAGGATTAGCTAACACATAAAGGCACACATGTAAAAGCCCATCTAGTACATGTGAATCAAAAACATTTCCTGGGTGTTTTTGAGCCTGGGTGGCTCGGTTAATGCCTCTGCCTTCGGCTCGGGTCATGATCTCAGGGTCCTGGGATCAAGCCCCACAACGGGCTCTCTGCTCAGCGGGGAGCCTGCTTCCTCCTCTCTCTCTGCCTGCCTCTCTGCCTACTTGTGATCTCTGTCAAATAAATAAATAAAATCTTAAAAAAAAAACAACAAAAAACATTTCCCAGAACAGAAGACAGACATCTTTTTTGCTCCCCATTCCTTTCCTACCTTGTGATGCACACAGAATTTAAAAATGCCCCCAAACATTTGAGAACCAACTCATATAGTCAAAACTTCAAACGTCCTAAGCCTATCTTCCATGTGTTGAATACAAATCTCTCGAATAGGGGCACCTGGGTGGCTCAACAGGTTAAAGCCTCTGCCTTCGGCTCAGGTCATTATCCCAGGGTCCTGGGATCGAGCCCTGCATCACGCTCTCTCTCTGCTTAGTAAGGAACCCGCTTCCTCCTCTCTCTCTCTCTCTCTCTGCCTGCCTCTCTGCCTACTTGTGATCTCTGTCAAATAAATAAAATCTTTGAAAAAAAAATCTCTCAAATAACCAAAAAATATAACTTGATCCCATTTACTTAAACTCTCTCGGGTTGCTCCCCCATTATTACAGGAGTAGGAGACATATTTATGTTTCAGAAAGACCAATGTGACAAGTATGATGACTGTCTTGGATACAGTTAGCACTCAAACATCAGTTTCCAGCTCTCCTTCCAGATTTAGCTAAGCTAGAAGAAGCAAACTTCCTTAGACTAAACAAGCTCCTCAAATAACCCTCCCAAAAAGTCTGATCTGAAGGACTGAGAAGAGATCATACTGTTTTCATACTGGGTGATCCAAAAAAAGTGTTTTTTCAAACACAGTCCCAAGGAAGCCTGGAACAATCTCATTTTCCTAGAACCCTGGTGCCTTAAAATCACACTTTAAAAGTATAACCTTTTTGTTTTAAAAATACACATCACTTTAGCACCCCTGAAATTATCATCCTGCCCACCCCCCAGAACAACCACAAAATCATTCCAGTGGCAGTGCTTTCAAAACCTCTGGTACCTGACCTTTACCACACTTCATTATTACAGGGCTTTGAACTTCAGGAAGTAGAAGAGGACAAAAGGCAGCTCATCTCTTGGACATGAAACCAGAGTCTGACTAGGGCTCTAAGAACAATCAAGTTCTCTCTTCTCCCTGAGCTAGCTGGAAATCCTGTCAAACAACAGAATATCCCCCCTTTCCACAGGCGGATCCAGACATCCCTTGAGAATTATTCAAACAAATAAGGAAGCTTTTACTAACAGAGGGGTCAAAGCCTCCATCAAAACCAAACTGCTGCTACTATTAACCAGAGCAAATGGTATTGCTCTACTAACTGGGCCTTCTGTGCAGACCTCCTATAGTTCAGAGTGAAACAGGGCTCACAATAAAACTGTCTGCTTCCAGGAAATACCAAATGCATCACAAAAGAACAAAAAAGAAAAATATCCCGTGCTGACTTTTCACACAACATAGTCTAGATGCTAGAATGAGAGCACAGGAAGGATTTTTACTGCATTTTTACTCTAGAAGGTTTTCAACAGAGTTCCAGGGTCTGGGAAAGATCCTCGACTCCTTGAGACAAGGGTGGGGACAGCAAAATTTCACAAGAGATGGAGCAGGTGGTCCCTCCCACTTGCTTCAACCAGAGCAGTTTCACAGCCTCTATTCGTATTTTGGAGCTCCATTTCATGACATAAAAAGATTTTACACCTCAGGTATTTAAATGACCAATCTATTTCAACTTCTAAGAGTTAGAGACAAAGAAGTATAAATGGAGATATTCAGTAAGGCATGAGGTGCTATACTGGAACCCAGACCTCGACTCCTACTTAGTCCAATGCTCTTACTACCACCACAGACCACTTATTCTAACACAGAAAAGAACACCTACGACCAAAATGCCAACATAATTAATGCAGACTGCAGAAATTCAACCAGTCATAACTAAAGAGTCACATCTAAGGACATGAAAAGCTACTTGGCTTAACAATCATAAGGATTTTTCACTAAACAGAGTAAAACTGACATTTTAAGAAGTATCAGAAAAAACTCACAAGTTTTTTGTGAAGAAATGACCAAAGGTCATAAAACCTACAGGAAAGGGGCGCCTGAGTGGCTCAGTGGGTTAAAGCCTCTGCCTTCGGCTCGGGTCATGATCTCAGGGTCCTGGGATCCAGCCCCCAGCATGCGGTTCTCTGCTCAGCAGGGAGCCTGCTTCCCCC
This sequence comes from Taxidea taxus jeffersonii, assembly GCA_003697995.1. Classification (NCBI taxonomy): domain Eukaryota; kingdom Metazoa; phylum Chordata; class Mammalia; order Carnivora; family Mustelidae; genus Taxidea; species Taxidea taxus. Next base: position 22,508 of record RCUC01121766.1, on the reverse strand, counting down.
TCTCTGCCTGCCTCTCTGCCTACTTGTGATATTTCTCTCTTTTTCTGTCAAATAAATAAATAAATACATTCTTTTAATAAATAAATAAATAACCAACCAACCACCCTGGGACTCCTGGGTGGCTCAGTTGGTTGAGCATCTGCCTTCAGCTCAGGTCTTGATGCCAGGGTCCTGGGATTGAGTACCACGTTGGGCTCCTTGCTCAGCAAGGAGCTTGCTTTTCCCTCTGCCTGCTGTTCCCCATGTCTGTGTGCACCTGCTATGACAAATAAAATCTTAAAAAAAAAAAAAGGCCACCCTACTTGCTGTGCACATACTAAAGGTCAAAATGTTGGGGTGCCAAGATGGCTCAGTCAGTTAAGCATCTGCCTTTAGCTCAGGTCATGATCCTGGTGTCCTGGGATCCAGCCCCACATCAGGCTCCCTGCTCAGGGGGAGTCTGCTTCCCCTCTCCCTGTGTGCTCTCTCTCAAATAAATAAATAAAGTATTTTTAAAAAAATCAGAATCTTCTCTGATACTGTCTTTCAAATGATAGACTCCATGATTTTATTGTATCTAAATCTAGGCTTATTTCCTTTGTTCTTCTCAGTATTTAACAGTAACATAAATAGCTTTGAAACTGCTGTAAGTGTGGAGTTATATGTGAATATTTTAATTATAGTTATAAAAATAACATTGCGGGACTGCAATGATTACCTCCCTCTCTTCCTCCATTTGCTTTTTCCTTTCTTTTATCTGCCGACTGGATTTTAATGTGTGGATACTTCAAGTACAGTCGTCTATTTCTTTTACCAAAATGAGGTTTTTCACACTTTTATAAAAATATTCTATATATTTAAAAAATCCAATGTGGCTTGTTAAATTGGGTTAAAAGACCTTGAAGGCTGAGCCCTGTATCATACATGAGATACAATAAAGTGCAAAGAGCCAAAATAATGTAAGTGACATATCCATGTGAGAATCATTCCACAATAAAAATGAACAACATTCACATGACTGCAGTTATGCCTGACAGTGAGCGTTGCAAAGACTAATACAGGCTAAAGTCACCAGTGACACAACCACTAAGTCGAAAAAGCATAATAGTTCAGCATCAGAGTCCTAAAAATGTAGAACACTACAAAGAAACTCAGAGTGGCTTTGTAAGAATGGGAAATCCCAAGTGTAAAAAAAGATATGAATCCTACCTCTAACCAGACAATGATGGACACTGACAGATGACTTCAAGAAAGGCTTAAGAAAAGCAATTCAAATCAAGAATTCACAAAGTATGGTTAGATTTCATCTATCCCGTCCATCCTTGAGAACTAGCTCTGGGGACTGATGCAAGCATCTATATATAAAAGTGTCAAATGTACCGTCACATTCCCCAAAACAACTTTTTATCAGAGAAGGAACCCTGTGGCATGCCCCAAAAGACGCCAGCTTATCTGTAAACCTTTAGTAATCACAGATAAAGCCACACAAATGTATCCAGAACTGAAAAAAATTCCTGTTGTCAACTAAGTAGCAAAATCACATGAATAAACAGAATTCTGACCTTGATGGTCCACTAGAAGAGATTTCCAAGCAGGGGGGCAGAAAAACTACAAGGCATTCTACAAATGCTTTTTCTTAACATATGAGAGATAAGGTAGGCGAAGAAAATGCCACAGGATTTCAGAGGTGCATTTTCCAGAGAAAATAAATGAGAAATGTAATTAAATAACTTGTGCCTTCCTGGCCCTTATTACAGGCAAGACCCAGACCAAACTACCACTATACCATACATCGCATCACTTCCCTCCTTCATTGCTGAGTGGCTCTGTGCTACAACCTGGAGGAGTGGACACGATCTAGCAGTCCAAACAGAAAGAAGTCTGGAAATAACCAAGATTTCTACACTTTTATTAGTCCTTTAAAAATGTATTTAATCCCACAAAACAACTGACCTGAACTATTCAAAAATATCAATGCCATAAAAGACAAAACAAGGCATGGAACTATTGTATATTAACAAAGATTAAAGAGACATGACAACCAAATGAAATGCAGCATTCTTTCTTTTTATTTTTTATTTAAATTCAATTAATTAACATATAGCATATTAGTTTCAGAGGTAGAGTTTAGTGATTCATCAGTTGCATGTAACACCCAGTGTTCATTACATCAAGTGCCCTCCTTATTGTCCATCACCCAGTTACCCCATTCCCCAACCCACCTCCCCTCCAGGAACCCTCAGTTTGTTTCCTAGAGTTAAGAATCTCTTAGGGTTTGCCCCCTTCTCTGTTTTTTTCTTATTTTATTTTTGAAACACATGATTCTTGATTGGATGCTGGACTGAAAAAATAAGCTATAAAGAATATTCGTGGGGACGCCTGGGTGGCTCAGTTGGTTAAGCGGCTGCCTTCGGCTCAGGTCATGATCCCGGCGTCCTGGGATCGAGTCCCACATCGGGCTCCTTGCTCAGCAGGGAACCTGCTTCTCCCTCTGCCTCTGCCTACCTCTCTGTCTGCCTGTGCTCGCGCGCTCTCTCTAATAAATAAATAAAAATTAAAAAAAAAAAATCTTAAAAAAAAAAAAAAACATTCGGGGAACCAGAGACAATTTGACTATGGACTATATATTTTATACTACTGTATCAATGTTAATTTTCTTGAATATGATAATGAGATTATGGTTAGCAGAATAATGTACTTGTTCTTAAAACATTCATTCTAAAGTATGGATAGAGGTATAAAGCAAATTGTGGCAAAGTTATAAAGACAAATGAAACTCAGTTCCTACTCTCAATATGTTCACAGAAAAAGGTATTTCTCCTCCCCCTTAAAACAGAAATAGTTCACTAACATGCATATTTGTAATATACATAATACAAACAATTATAATCATATATAACTAGGTACCATTATGTCATATACAACAATGTATAATATGCAATGGGAAAATGTCATTACCAAGCAATTGACAATAAAGAACCTAAAGGAATACCAAAAAGGCCACCATTTATTAAGGACTGACTCTGTGTTAGAGATGCATATACCACCACAAAGAAAGCTTAAACCTGTCTCACGTTGTAAAAGTAGGTTTGGAACTCAGGGCTCTATTTTTCCCCAAGGTTTGGTTCCTGCCATTACATTATACAGTCTCTTAACAAAAGAAGTCCAAAATACTAGAAATAAATATAATACAGAAAACAGCAAAGATGTTTGAATATAAGATACATTTAAGTATACATAACATCAAGTTTTATGACTGCAGGTTATAGACATTGTGGTATTTGCTCAAGTGCTTAATTTTGAATTAAAGAAAATAAGTCTATCAAGAAAATAAAAGGGAAAAGTTGTTTACAGACTACTGAAATTTATAACCACATTATGGATGAGTAGAAGGGTCAGCATCAAATTCCCAGTTTTCTCATCAACAGGTCATCTTATGTCTAAATCAGGTCAGCAAAACACAGTCCCAAACCAAATCTGGCCCTCTCACTGTCTTTGTAAATAAAGTTTTATTGGAACACAACCTTGCGCACTCATTTATGATTTGTCTATGCCTGCCTTCCTGCTACAGTGACAGAGATAAATAACTATAATAGAGACAGTAGGGTCCACAAAACCTCAAATATTGATTACTGGCCCTTTACTGAAAGTTTGCCAACCCCTGATTTAAATGATAACCATTTATATCACAAATAGTAGAAAAATAATTGGTCTATTCATTTCAGCTCTATTTAAGCTTTACTGTGACCTCTGATTTAAGTTCTCTTCCTTTGTAATTAGTGTCACTTAGAAAAAGCTAATGAGTTTTTGAATTTCCATAAGGATGTACACATGTCAGTTACATTCCATAGAGTAGGTCTTATTTTAGCTGCCCAGTAATTTATCTTCACGGTACTATTACAAATAAAACCCTAAATAAAGCACATTTGCAGTTACCCCCACACATCCTTATCCCACTGCCTACAATCTGCAAAGATATAAACAAAGAAAAGATGAATAGCTAATATGACTTTCTGAAAACACAAAATAGCTGATATGACTAAAGAACCCCTAATGCCCTGTTCACCCTAGAATATCCCAAAGTACCGTTTAGGACCAACAACATCATCATCACGGGCATGCTTATTAGAAATGCAAATTCAGGGGTCTCATCTCAGACCTATACCAGGTGACTCTTACACTAAAAGTTTAAGAACAGAGTTGATATTTCTTACCTTGAGTGTGAACAGGCTGATTCGGCCAGGCAGTTTATAAAACAGCCCCTCTCCTCCTCTTGAATTGGAATGTAGCATGGCATTGAGACACGCTAGGGGGGATGTCCCGCTGTAAAAACATACAAGGATGGATGAGTGTTATAGAAATCTACATGCCTGCTTACTCAAAAATCCAATACCTTCCAACTCATTCTTAAATCAAGAAGCAGCAGAGCAAGAAATATAGCAGAGAAGAGCCCATGATGACAAGTCCACTTTGAAAATAATACAGGGCAACGAATGAAATCCCCATCAATCACACCCAGGTAGGACATGGTATGTGACACCTGGCACTTCCTTAGTGCCTTGTGACAATATTAACCAAGTTCTCAAAGAGATTTAGAAAAAGTACATGATGTTCAAATTCAGGGAGTTTTAAAAATACATATTATGCAATATTTTTATTAAATTTTAAAAATTAAATTTTAATATTAATTAAAAACAAAACTGTGTTTCCTAGCCTCTGTAATTTGACATGTATATATAATACTCAGAAACTGCCACAAAACATTATCAACACAAAGACCACAGAATCAATGGTGCTGTCCCAAGAAAACAAGCACACTTTTCGTCCCCAGTTAAATATTTGCTAATAAGCACACAAAAAAGAATATTTCATTTGCTTTTTCTCTGTTGGGAAAGGGAGAGAATGGGTTTTATTCTACATCTAGCCAGGAGCAATCTCTTAAATTTCAACTTAAAAAAAAAAAAAAAATTTTCAGTCAAATGGATCTGGTACCCAATAATGAAAAAAAGATGGCTCATGAAGATAGTTCATGCTCCCTGCTGTAGCAGTTGGTTGCAAAACAGTAACTCAGTGAATTAAAGGCCATCTACTGAAACTTAAAATAGAACAGCTGTCAAAAACACAGACAAACGTCCATTATTAATATTAACAGAGTTTGGCACTAGCATGTTAGTGCTAGGATTCACCTGTGCACATTCTCGTCCCTCTCCCCAGTATGTTAAAAATACATAAATATCTTAAGTAAAGCCTCTTAAGATCTTTCAGAACCAGAAGCCTTAATTTATGCAGTGTTAAAAATAAATTCTGAGTCTAAAAAAGCCATTAAAAAAAAAAAACAACCCTATTACTTATTCTGCTTTGGAACACACTGGATGCTAAAAAAAATTTTCACCAAGAACCAATCTCTACAAGAATCTTTGTGCAGAATCTGGAGTATCAAGTGGGTGTGCTAACATCTCTGCTACAAGGGGGGACAGCATGCTGGCAGAGTCCTTCAGCAGAACAGTGTGACTCCTACACACTATACCTCTGTCTACAAATTACAGAACTGCTCGCTCACTCATCATGAGCCATCATGACTGCTTCATTAATTCCTGTAAGAGCAAGAAGCAGAAACAAGTTAAAGTTCTCAATTTCATCTGTCCCAAAGGGACTAATTTACCTTCTATAGATATAGTGGTCCAACAGCAGTGCAGACAGCAGCATGATGGGAAATAGCCCATAAAAACAAAAATAAAGCACAATTATAACACTACACAATGCATAGGTACTATTTAAATGAACGTGATCTACACAATCCTGATCTTCCCCACCCCCCACGAACCGTCACCTTGAGACTGAACTGATAACTGGAAAGTGAGGATCTTTTGACCCTAAAAGGTCAATTTCAAGCAGCTAAAGTTTTACCAGCAAAAGCATATGCTGTCTGTTCTGGGTCCCAAGAAGGGAGACTGTGTTGTCCTCTCCTCTTTCATTTACATTAAAGAAGAGAGGGGTTGGGGTGAGAGTGGAGAGAGAAGAATCAAACACAACCACTGATTTTCATGCCTGCAATTCCTTTTGTCTCTAACTTGTTGCTTCTCTAGCAAAACTACATCACAGGAGAATAAAATCAAGGTCACACTAAACTTTAGTATATTCCTATGATGAATGGCTAGAATCAGTAGGGAGGAAAAAAGGCCAGTGGTGTTATGGTGATGAAACCACCCTTCTCTTGATCCTAAAACAAAGAACTTCAGGGATATAGAAAGAAGGGTAGTTTTAAACAAGACAGAGTCTACCAGAGTCTGCCCCTTCTCTACTAAAATGTGCAAGAGAGTACAAAAGAAAACGCGTGATTCTGTACACAAAGAACACACTCCATGTCAAGATTTAAGGGAGAGCAAGAATAGGGAAAGCCGCTGCATCTCTAATGAAAACAAATGGCTGTTCATCCACTCCCACCTGCCACTCAGAGGACACGCACCCTGGGAGAAGAGTTCTATACCACACCAAACTGGGGGTGGGGGTGGGGGGCGGGGGGGTGGAGAGACAGAGAGACACACAGAGAGAGAAGATAATATATACACTTAATCATGTCACTAAGTAGCTACAGAAAGACCTATGCCCTATGAAACCCTTTTGAACAATGAGACCAATACAAACCTCATTTCCTTTAGCCCTTCTGCCTCTATGACCTGCAGAATCTGTTTTGGTGTCATTGGAGCATCCGAGTAGTTTTCTAGTACCTGAAGAAATATAAATGTTCCGATTTTAGTGCACAATTTCCAATTATAACCATCACACTATATATATCCTGAGCTACAGTTCTGCTGTTAGGCACCACGACTGTCAATTTAGTTTTTCTAGAGTTAACATTGCCCCAGAAACCAATTACGTATCTAAGATGCTGCTAAAAGTGACTGAAATTAGCGTAAATATTCTAATTCTTAATTCCAGAAACACCCATCCTCTATGTGGGTTAGGTCTTAGCAACACTGGTTACTGCTTAACTTCATATTGTTCACGTGACTAAAGCACAGAATACACAGAGCTACAAAATAATGACAAGACGGAAATGCACTCAGACTTTTTTCCCAGAGAAAGTCTGATTAATACCCGTATTTTTAAGTGATGGTTTTGCCACTGTATTGTGAAATTTTGGTGTTAACTGCCACAGTACATTTTTCCATTTGGTAACATGAGGCTCTGGTTCTGTATGACTGGTGCAGGCAAAGCAATGAGAAACAGAATGTCCCATTTGTGTTAGCATCGTCTCTAACAAAGTCATGGCAGCAGTTTCTCAGTGAGCAACTGCAGCTCTCTCACGGGATGGAGCAGAAATGTTTTAGAAATGCTATCCTTCTCAGGGAGGAGGAAAGCTGTCAGTATCTCTGCACTGTCTCTACCATCAGCTGCTGAGGCTACTCCACACAACACCTTGCAGTCCCTTAACAACTGTAACAACTAAGTGAAGCGCTGCTTTGTCACGAAGAAAATGCGAAGCAAGAAGTCTGACAAGGACTGCTGCTAAAGGGTCTCCTGGCGGAAGAACACAAGCCCTCAGCACTAAAGAAAGTCAAGCTTTGGAGAAGCAGGTGCTGAAATCAAGCCCCTATTTACCATGGTCCCACTGTTAGCCTCTCTCACTGTCTACATTCTCTTCAAGTAGCATTATCACCTCTCATAGCTTCAACTACCACCTATAGTCTGCTAACTCCCAAATATCCACCTCTAGCCTGGGTTTCTCCCCAGCTTCTGACTCAAATATTCACTTCTGGACCCACATCCCCCCCATCATCTGTTGTAATTCATCTAGCCGGCAACTCCAATTCTTTGCCCCTCTTCCTCCAGCACCTAATGCAGAAACCTAGGCAGCACCCCTCACTCTCTCACCTGTCCCCCAGTTCCTTCCCTCACCCAACACACAGCCCCTTGGCTAATATCCCTGCAACCAGCCCTGCTTTCTTCAAATCCATCCTTTCTCCACCACCATCCTTCACTCCACAAATACATGAAATACTTCCCCATGCCAGGAACAATTCTAGAATTCAATGGTAAACAAGACCAATTCCCTGCTCTTGCAGAACTTACCTGCTATAGCCTGAGGTCAACCCAACAAAATAAATCTGCCCTCATCACTTTCCCCACTTTAAAATTCTTCAACAGCAATCTAATCACATGCAGCAAAGGCCAAAGCTTCCAAAGAAGAGCTCACCAGCTCACTGGAAAAGCACAGGCTTTAGAACCAGACAGACCTGGATTTAAATGCTAGCCCTCTGAACTTGGGCGAGTTACCTACCCAACCTGAGTCTTGGTTGCCTGACTTATGATGGAAGGATATTGCTGTCTTCTTGTTAAGAGTGGTTTTACGGATTAGCGACCATGGAAGTGCATGCCTCTGGTGCCCAGCATAATATGTGCTCACGGGCCTGGCACATAAGGCCCTTGGAATCTGGTCTCTGCCTGTCTCTCTACCTGAATGCCAAACTGATACTCCACAACTTCACATTCCAATAACTATGGGTAGGTCTACCCAATTCCCACACTCTCCACCCTGCCTGTGCACAAGCACGCACACACAAACACATGCACACGACCAGCTCCTTCTCACCAGCTCCTAACATCCTCTGTGAGGGGCCTAACTTCTGCTCGCCTTTCAAGATTCAGTTTGAAAAGCACCTTCCTCCAGGAAGCCCTCTCTGTCCTCCGCCAGCCAGAGTTAAATGTCTTTTCAGTGTCCTTATAGTCCACAACACATGTATTTTACCTTCCGAAGTAGGACACTTGTGAGCGCAAGGAGGGACCAGTCATAATGATGCCTGGACAATAAGCCTGAACCAGGATGTTTATCATACATACATCTATGATGGCACTTATCATGAATGTAGTAAAATTCTATTCATGGGTCTAGACCTTCCATTCCCAGAAGACCATAAATTCCTCAAGAGCAAACCTTATCCATCTTTGTATTCGAAGAACCTGAGTGCCAAGTTAAACACTGTTGACTTGAACAAACCCAAAAAAAACCATTAGAAGCTACTAATATTCACTGCCACAGACAGCACTTCTCTCTAAATGAGAGCCGAGCTAGTGAATTTTTTAAAATATTTTATTTACTTATTTGTCAGATAGAGAGAGCACAGGAGCGAGCACAGGCAGACAGGGAGGCAGGCAGAGGCAGAGGGAGAAGCAGGCTCCCCGCTGAGCCAGGAGCCCGATGTGGGACTCGATCCCAGGACACTGGGATCATGACCTGAGCCAAAGGCAGCCGCTTAACCAACTGAGCCACCCAGGCGTCCCTGTACAGTAATTTTTTTAAGCAGCAGCATGACTCTGAAAAATTAGTTACCAATTATTTAAACAGCAGTCAGGAAAAGCCTGAGAATCTAAGAGAATCTACCACTTGAGAATCTAACTTCCCTAAAAGGAAGTTACATCAAGAGATACAAAGTATTCACTTTTATTATAATTGTATATGCCTCCAGCTTTTAGTGTAAGCACAATTCAGCAGTGTTCTATTTCTAGTCCTTGTCTTTCTAGCACTTTAAAAAAAAAAAGTATCTCTTCTCCTACTTCAAAGAGAAAAAAAAAAATGTTTGATGTAAGAATGGTCAGTCCTCAATCAAAGTGAAACATAAAGCGTACAATGAAGAATTTCTCAAAGCCAGGGAGAATCCATTTAAGGACATTCAATTTAAAGGGAAATCCCCTTGGCTATTTCTCCCAAACAAATCGCTCCTAACAAGGAGGAGGATTTATACCAACCAACCCTCTAAAGTCTACCTCTTATATCTAGGAAAGACAATACTACAAAATGTTTCAAAGAGTATCTACTTCTCAACAACATAATTAACATCTGTAAAAGCCAATCTCCTGGGATATACTACAGGACTGAAATTCTCAAGAAGTCTCTTCTTTCCTACCGAAATAGTTTTTTAGAATTCCCAGTATCACTCTAGCCACCAATCTAAGGAAGGTCAGGAGCAATGATGAAACCACCCCAAAGCAAGTGTATCTGATTGCCAGGGCAAGCACTCCCAAATTCACCTGTCTGAAGAGTATATTTAATTGCCTGCCCTCCCCTTATGGCTTTCTCTAGTCAAACTGCTCTGTCCAGCATAAGCTCTCTCAAACTCCCCAGCACTCGGGTGCTGCAGCAGTTTTCTTTAAATGGGGAGAGGACTCTAACAAGTTGCCTCTCACCCACCAAATGGTCTCATCCAAAGGGACAGAAAATTCTAATAAAAAACAATAAAAGATATGCACAATTACACACCACGTTTCCACAAGTGTCTTTCACATGTTTAAGGGCACTACAAAGTCATTCCTGTTCCTATTATCTTTTAATGAAGAGCCATAAAACAAAGAGAGACATAACTTACTCAGATAATCTGGCATGAAGTTCAGCCAATGACAAAACAAGACTAACAACCTGGATACTGGAGTTCAGATCACAGTAAGTTCAAGAACCTAAAGAGGCTGAACAGAACACTGGACACTGAATTCCTAAAGTCTTTCAACTTGTAAGAGCCATCAGAGCTTTGAGACAAATAAACTTCAGAATTCTGTTAGAACATAAATGACACGGGATTTAAAGGTACTTTCACCTACCTCTAACAAGTAAAACTCTAGCAGGCAAATTTCCTTTTGGTGCCCAGAGTTATAAACACCTGCATACCAGGAGTTTAGAGAATTTCAATGAACACCCAAGATTCAGCTTGAGGAGAAGGAAAGCAAGCATATTCTTTGGCTATCCCCTCCTCTCCTTCAGGCCTAAATTTGTTTCCAGGTGAGGCAACACTGGAGAAATCCTAAAATTTCCAAGAGATCTCAAAGTTAGCCAAAGCTTCCAATTTTGATTGAGTCAAAAAATATTTAGAACTTAAAAATCTTCAAATTTCATATGCCAAACTAAAACAAGTGAACTGAAGCATGAAACTTGAGCACACAAACACTTGCTATTTCTGTTCATTAGGCAACAAGTGCCTGGGGAAGACAATCAGGAACACCAGTGAACACTCTCTTGTAAACCAAACAGTTCTTGTAAGTCAATAACTGAATTCTACATGCTCCAGGAAAGAAAAGGTATACCACAGAGCTGTAACGACCCCCAACACAACGATCATCTCTTTGCGCAACACCTGTGATGAAGGAACCTCACTTCCCAATAAAGTAAAAGATCAAAGAGTAAAGCTTCATTCATCATTAAAAGTGAATTACAGCAATTACATATAAACTACAAGGTGTCAAGAGACAAGAACGCTATCTGCACTATAACCCTGCTCTGTAGATAGCTGCTGAGGAAGTGACATCTCTGTGAGAAGTTACTATTGTCATCTGCCAAGATTTTATAAGAACATGTCTCCCAGTGTCTTCGTTTTGTGGGTGCAAATCCAAAAGGAAGGTATTTCGCTTACAAGTCTTCTGACTATGAAAGCAAAATACACAACCCTCCTCACACGGCAGCTTCAACACTCAAATTACTCCCTCCTTTGCTAAGTCCTCAGTGAGCATAATCTTCACAGATTCTTAGTCTTTGTCCAACACTTCATGTATAACATGCACGAGGACACTAAGGGGAGGACACACACATACACTGTTTGCAAAGTAGAGTCAGTTCTCTGCAGAGTGCCTATCTCCAGTATAGCTTATGAAGTAAAACGCTCTAGTCAGCGTTTCTCAAAGTGTGGTCCCGGGCCACCTGCATTACAGTCAACATGGCAAGCTGGTTAAAATGAAGACACTGAGGCTCTCTACTCAATTTTAAATTTCAGACTCAGAAGATCTTAACTAGGGCTTTAGAACTAGCATTCTTAAGAACCTCCCAGGTGTCCCCAACAATACACTAAAGTTTGAGAACCACTGCTCAGGGTTCCACCTGGGAGTAAGCACTTGCTTCCCTCCACACACCTGGTTTAGATTGGCAAAGCTCAAAATGTCACTCGCGTCCTTAAAATCGGGGGTGTTTCCCGACCCCTGGAGTCAAACACACACCCCATGGCCCACCAGGAAGCGAGGGAGGAGCTTCCGACCTTTCCCGGAAACCTAACTCCCCCGAGTGCATAAACGAAGCTTCCCCAGACCCCCAGACGCTGCCAAATAGTGGGGGAGGGGAGGCTGGGGCCCCGCCGCCCAGAGGGGGAGGAGCCGGCCTGCCAGCTCGCCCCTCCGCAGGAATTTAGGGGGTGGGGGAGCTACAGAAAAAGGCGCCACATCCGACCGGCGGGGGACCTCTCCCCCACCCAACGCCTGGGGGGTGGAGGAAGCTGCCCCGTTCCTAGAGAAATGGTGGCCCCGCCCCCTCCTGCAGTGGGCAGGGCCTCGCCCCTCCCCCTACCCGCGGAGGGGGCTCTGCTAGCCCACCCCCCGCGTCCCCCACTGAGCCCCCTCAGCGGCCCGCCTCACCAGGCGCGCGGCCTCGGCCCACGTGCGCTCCTTCTTCCTCTTCTGTTTGTCCTTCATCCTCCTCCTCCCCGGCGGCGGCGGCGGCGGCGGCGGCTCCACGCGGGACCTCCGGGCGGGGCGGGTGGCGGCGGCGCGGGGCTGGGGCTGGGGCAGCGGTGGCGGCGGCGGCGGCGGGGGGCGCGTGGCGGCGGCAGCGGCGACGCGCGAGGACTCGGGTGCGGCCGGGGAGAGGGGGCGGGCGCCCGGGGACCGGCTGGCGCGAGACCCGGCGCGAGGGCGGCGGTGGGGGAGGGGTGGCGGCGGCTCCACGCGCCCGCGCTGCGTCAGTCGCCCACGGCGGCGGCGGCGGTGGCAGCGGCGGCGGCAGCCCCGCGATCGCTAAGGAATGCGGCGGCTCCGCATAACCACGGGGTCAGAGGTCACGGCTCCAGCCTCCGCTTTCCCGCTCTGCTGAGGGGCCGAGACAGGACTGGCGGTGGGGCGGGAAGGCGAGACGCGGCTTTCCCTTCGGCGCCCGGGTGTGTGCGTGTCTGCCGTGGGTGTGTGTGTGTGTGAGTGTGTGTGAAGAGTGAGGAGGGGGAGTGTGGGGTTTTTTTTTTTTTGAACAAAAACAAACCGAAAGGGCGGCTGGGAATCGTAGTCCCGGCTGCTTCTCTGGCCTCCCCCGCTCCGGAAGAATATGGCTGCATGAAACGCTTGGACCACACTTCCCGGCGTACCTCGCGGCTCTTTTCCGCCCTCCCCTCCCTCCGCTCCCTCCCCCTCACACAGAGCTCGGTAAAGAAGGCGGACGGGCGGTCGTTCGGGGAAGAGACTGGGCGGAGTATCGCGATGTGCGGGAACTGGCTGGGAGCCTGAGGCATTCTGGGAGGCGATGCTGGGAAGGGGCGGTGGCTGGACTCCCCAGCCATGCTTAACCCTTTCGGTGTTTCTCGCATTCCGGCAGCTGGGCGGTTAAGGGTGGAGATGGAGAACTAGTGGTAGTTAGACTCCCAGTGCTGACTTTGTGCCTTTCCCCGCCTAAACGGTTCTCACCGACACTACATAGAGATGACAAGGGACAGGACTTTCCCTTTTGGTCCTGCCCTAAATGACTCACTGCCGAATAATAATGAGACAATGAGACACTCATACCAGTAAAACGGTTATTCCACTTTTGATGGACCTAAACAGTTCCCCATTTCCTCCTGTGCTTTCATGCAGCTAATACCACTATATGTTTACAGAAGTTGCACCCGCAACCTAGAGTATTCTTAACCATTTGGCAAACTTCATGATAAGGAGGGGTAAAGAACTTGGACTTTGGGACCATACTGACCAGAATGCACTTAAGGCCTTTTTAGAGGTAGTACCCTGAAGAAAACACAGGCCCTGGACTCAAGTGGACCTATGCTGGAATCCTGGCTAAGTCATCCCCTGGGTACCTAAAACTAGGGGCTCAACTTCTCTGAGCCTCAATTTTTTAAATCTACATTAGTTTAATACCTCACAGCACTATTAGGATTAAAATTAACATAAAACACTTGGCAGATTGGAAGAGGGTGTGAAGCGGCACCCTGACATTAGGTCCATATAATGTGGCTCCTGGTATAGAACAAGTGTTTAATAATTAGTATAAGCTGAGAGACAATGGACAATGGACTTAGCCTCTCTGAGCCTTGGTTGCAGAGTATGAAATGAAATGAGGTTCCGAGTACTGAACACACAGGTTTTCTGTACTTATTTGCCCAGAAACATTCTTAAAATCAATTTTAAGCTGGATTAATAAGCAGCTCTTCAAAATTAGGAAGACAGAATCAAAGGCCACATTTGAAAGATTTCCCTGGGTGAGGAAAGAACCTTCTCCCTGATGTTAGCACGTGGAAGAGCCAGGGTTAGAGAAGACCTCTATTATGCTGCCTACTCCTAACACCATGGAAGCTGGAAGCCAGTGCTCCTGCTTTGATGCTCATCACACAGATGTCCACGTCCAGTAAATAAAATATCGCAAAGTGAATAGACTGTAGAAAGTTAAAAAAAAAAAATATTTCTCCCTTTCTTCACCCCAAGAAGGAGAAAGGAATAATAACCCCCTACCACCACTACCACAAAATTGTTTCACCTGATTTTTTTGTTTTGCAAAAGTTGTTTGTTTATATTTTTTAAGATTTTATTCATTTATTTGACAGATCACAAGTAGGCAGAGAGGGGGGCGGGGGGGTGGGAGCAGGCTCCCCGCTGAGCAGAGAGCCCAATGCGGGGCTAGATCACAGGACCCTGAGATCATGACCCGAGCAGAAGGCAGAGGCTTTAACCCACTGAGCCACCCAGGCGACCCAAAAGTTGTTTTTTTTAATCTACAGCTGACACAGTTACCTTTGACAAGTCATTTGACTTGTTTCAACTGTTTTCTTCTTGAATAGCTTCACCCTCCTCTGACCTCCAAGGAGTAACTAGAAAAGATTCACTCTAAAATTAACATGTTTAGGGACGCCTGGGTGGCTCAGTGGGTTGAGCCTCTGCTTTCCACTCAGGTCATGATCTCAGGTCCTGGGATCGACCCTGCATCAGGCTCTCTGCTCAGCAGTTAGCCTGCTTCCCCCTCTCTCTGCCTGCCTCTTTCTGTCTACTTGTGATCCCTGTCTGTCAAATAAATAAAATACATTTTTTAATTTACATGTTTAGTACAGGCCCTGAGGGCAGAATAATGTCCTTTCCAATACACACCCCCAAACCATCTATGCCCTGGTCCCTGAAACCTATGACTATGTTACATTCCATTGGGAAATTGACTTTGAAGCTAGAATCAAAGGCTATAAAACAGCAAGATTATCCTGGATGATGTAGGTGAGCCCTGTATAATCACATGGGCCCTTAAAAGCAGAAGAAGAACACAGACAAGATGCTTTGGACAGATGCAGAAGAATCAGATTTGAAGCTTGAGAGGATCTCAACCCAGTGTTGCTGGCTTTGCAGGGGGCCAGGAGCTAGGGAATGTAGGCAGCCTCTCGAAGCCAGTAACTCAAAGCCCTGCCAGCCAGTAACATGACCTCAGTTCTAGAACTTCATGAAACAGGATTCTCACAACCTGAATGAGCTTGCAAGCAGGGTAGTCCCCCCCACTCCTGCCAAGTCTGCAGAAGAATGCAATCCTGCCAACACCTTGATTTTAGTCTTATCAGAAAACCAACTGAACCATACTATATATGGACTTCTGGCCCACAGAAAGTGTAAGATATAAATGGATGTTGTTCCAAGCCACTAAATCTGGTAACTTTTTACAGTGGCAAAAAAAGATAAAATAAATTTTTAAAAAGCTAATACACTGGAAACGTCTTTTAATTCTTTCAGCCAAAAGTGACTGGCTCTCCAACAGTTGGGTCAAACCATGGGGGAATCCAGATGTGACTATTTCAAGGTCCCTGCCCTTACAGAATCAAACAGAAACTACTGACATCATAGGTAAAGTGTCAAAAGAGTATGTTCAGAGGACTGTACAAAATATGTTGAAAAATTGATTTTAGTCATTAAACCTTAAGTAGCTGTGATTTTTTTAAAGTGAGTGAAAGGCTCAAGTTTATTCTGTTGTAGAAGCACCAAAACATAAGCCTATACTTTTTTTTTTTTTTTTTTTTTGGTGTGTGTTGCTTTTATCACAGTGCTTTTATTACAAATTATCTTTGAAATCAACACAGGTGCCACAGGACAGTCTAAGATAAACAGGTCTGTATTCATCCCTGCTCTGTTTGGGGATGAGTCACTGTTTTCAAACTGAACAGTTATGAGCAGCGCACACATTCAGGAATTTGAATAACACACCACTAGCAGACCTAGGAATTCCCAAAAGGGAAAAAACACCTCTTGAACCTCACTGTGAGCTAATGGATTGCCAGGGGCTTTTGACCTCAGCAGTCCTGGGTCTGAATCTTCTTGCAGTCATTCTCCAGCTAACTGGCTTTGGTCAAGTTCTAAAACCTCTCTGACTCAATGCCATCATTTGGACAACATGATACATAACCTCAAAGTGTAGAACTGGGATTAAGTAGGATCTTTGTAAAGTGCCTAGTACACAGTAGTCTCACTAAATGCCAGCTCTATTTGCCTCCGAGAAGATTCAATCTGAAGTAGAAAAAATGCCTCGTTTTTATACTTCAGCGAACTAAGCTCCAGATTAGAGTTTGCCACTCTAATGAATGTTCTCTTCCAATAATTCTGTCTCCATTTTCAAGTGAAGTTGAGGTTCAGAGGCAAATTTCCTCTTCCAGGTTCCAGATGATTGAATGAGATCACATTAGTATAATGTGATCTCATAAATTTAGTAAAACTTCCAGAATAGCAGATGATCAAAAGATGTGTATCTTTCCTGTCCCTCCCACATTTCATTTCTTTGTATGATTTTTGGTGTAATGTCTGTGCTCATGTTAGCGTCTTGGGTTCATCATCACACACACTCCCAACATCTGGCACAGTCTTGGCACACAGCAGGCACTCACTCTGTTGAATGAATGAACTTACTCAATAATCACTTTATTGGACAAAATCCCTGAGGATTTATTTCCCACTGAAGAGCCTGAAATAGTTATTTGGAACATGCCCAAGCAGAATTGGGAAAGACTGAGGCAAGATTTCACCCAAACATATCTACGTAAATTGTAAAGATGCTCAGGAATAAAGACTTCCTGACCTCCCTGTTGTCTTTGGGCACAGAATTGGCCCACATGATGGGGAGCCCTAACTCAGCTTACCTGCCATTCACCATCACTTAAGTCCACTCCTTTTTTTCAGTCTCCCATGAGACTAAAAAAGGTGTTTAAATTTCATTTACCCCACCAAAATGTTAATAATGACTACGTCTGGGTTGTAAGACTGAGGTCAGTTTTTGTTTTTGTTTTTGACTTTTCTTTTTTTTCCTACAAAGTATTACATTTTTTTGATTGGAAAAAAAAAATCTTTTTCATTTAACCACAAAACAGAGCATTTAGATTATGGTGGCAGATGTAATGTTTTTCACTTCTTTTTTTGTTTGTTTGTTTTTCACTTCTTTATCCCTGTCTGTATTTTCCAGATTTTCTAGAATGAGTATGTGCTATTCATATATGAGTATATTGAAAAATTAAAATTTTAATGCTCAACAGTGTGAGACCATCTTTAATAATAATTCTTCCTTTCATTTTACTTAAGAAGATTGGTGGGACCCCCTAAAAATGGCCTCAAAGGATGACCTGACCTAGTTTTTACCAAAATTGTGGAAAATATCAGCCCCCTGCAGATGGAGAGTTCAAGACCTCACCGAGGAGCCCATCACCATTTCTAATCTCTCTTAATGCCAGAGAGATTTACTCCTTCCTACTATAAATATAAATCTTTCTGGTCTCAATTTAAGCCATTTCACCTTTCTCCGCAAAGAAGGAAAAGAAACCTTAAAGGGAATTTTAACATCAAAATTCTAAAAGTGGTAGTGCTAATGTGATGACTGATAGATTGATATTATTTCTTCCTTTTCAGTGTTTTATAATGAAAACAGCTTACACCCTAACACCAATTGGCTTTTCTTCCTCCCCTTCTTTAAGTATCACTAATGTCTGTGTGTGAGGTTAAAGGCTCAGATAAATGGCTTTCACAGACTTAGCTGTATCACAACGGCCATGGGAGGAAAGTAAGTAAAATGGCAGGGCCAGTAAAAGAAAAGAGCTTTCCCAAGATCCCATAGTTAGTTGCGCTGCCGTCAAGACTTAGACCCAAATTCCTCATTCCAGCCTCCTATGGCACTGGTAGCCAGTCTCCAAAATGGCCCCCAGTGATTCCCAATCCTGATTATTCACATTCTTTTTAGTCCCCCTTGGAAGAGGGCTGAACTGTGGACCCAAAAGAATATTTTGGAAATAACTGTGAGGGGGCTTCTGGTGCTAGGTCATAAGAGACATGGCAGCTTCAGCTTTGTTCTCTGGAGGAAGCCAGCCACTGTGTCATGAGGACACTTAAGCAGCCCCATGGACAAGGCAGTAGCCTCAGACAAGCTTTCAAATGACTTCAGCCCTAGCCAACATCCGTACAGCAACCTCATGAGAGATCCAGAGCCCAAATCACCCAAATACAGTACTTCTGGATTCCTGACCCACAGAAGCTATATGAGGTAATATTTACTATCTTAAGGCACGGCATTTTGAGGTAATCTGTTACACAGCAGCAGGTAACTACCACAGACATAGTACCTTCCTTCTGAGTGGCTCTTACATTTTGTGAAGTCTACTAAAAAGCATAGGACCCCCTTTCCAGATAAATTTTACCCAGACCCAACAACACGGGGCCTGACACAGAGTAGGGGGCTCTTAGGTCGCTGAATGGATTTAGTCAAGCAGTACTGGCTGCTAAGGCCAATCCATGGTGAAGGAGGAGCAAGAGAGCAGTGCAGAATCATCCTGGATGCCTCCCTATCTCTTCAGCAAGGCTTTCCATGCTGCCCTATACTCCTTGAGTCTTTCACGCTCCCACAGTACCCAATGCTGCCTTCAAACTATCATGAGGGAAAATAGAATTCACTCAACATTGATGACGATGTCTGCTTCTGAATTAGACTGCCAGCAAGATGAGGTCAGGTACCATAGGCCTGTTTATTGCCCTGTGCTCTGTCCCAGAAGAGAGGCTCCTTTAACCCAGAAAACAGTAAATACGGCATGGAGCACCTTCTTTCATTGTCGCTGATAGGCTTCTACAGGGATGTAAGTAAGCTCTGTGCTGAGCCCTGGGAACTAACAGCCCAGTCGGGCACAGTTCTGCATTACATAGCTTGGATTACAAGTGATGGCAAAACAATGCGGTAGGGGCCCTGGCTATAGGAGCCGGGGGTGGGGCGGGGTAGGGGGGGCCTCTTGGAGCTGAAGGAAGAGGATGCCCCCAAAGCCGACACAGTGTAGGGGAGAAATTGTTTCCTAACTTAGCATTTACAGTTACTTTGGGTGCAAAATAAACATTGGAAAATGAATAACTAGATACAGAGAACAATTGGTGGCTGCCCGAGGCAGGGGGTTGAGAGGTAGGCATCATGGGTAAAGGTGACAAACTTCCAGTTATAAAGACATGGGGACGCAGTGTACAGCATGGCGACTACAGTTAACAATACTCTCCTGTATATTCAAAGGTTGCTAAGTTAAAAAGTTTAAAATTCTCATCCCAAGAACAAAAAAGATCTGTACCTGTGTGGTAATGGGAGCCGACTAGACTCATTGTCATTGTCTCTCAATGTGTACAAATACCAAGTCATTCTGTTGTATTCCTAAAACTAATACAACGTTATGTGTCAATTCTATCTCAATTTTGAAAAATAAGTAACTTTCTTATGGACCAATAATAATTCCATTTGAACAGAACGGTAAATAAAAGATCCCATTCACAACAGTAACAACAACAAAAAAACTTGAACCATTTGGAAATAAAGTTAACAGAAAATGTGCACATCTCATATGGAGAAAGCTACAAACTTTACAAAGGAACGTGAAATCTGAACCGAGAAAGATCACAGCTGTCCTTAGACTGGAAGACCCTGTAATATGTAGATATCAATTATCCCCAAATTAGCCTATCAAGTAAATGTCACCCCAGTCAAGATCCTAGTGGTCCTAAAATTCAACGGGAAAAACAGATGCATTATTTTCACAACAAAAGGATATAACATTTACTGACCATTTATCACGTCCCAGACCCTATCCCATGGACTTGCTATGCTTCATTTCAGCTCATATTCACAAAAATACCATAAGGTAGGTACCATTACTATCAACATTATACAGATGACGAAGGAGAGGTTCAGAGGGAAAGAAATAACTTGCCCAAGATCACACAGCTAGTGAGCAGCTGACCTGGTATTAAAGCTCGGGGCTGGCTGAATGAACCCAAGCTCCGTGAATTTAACCACTCTGCCTTACTGCGCCCAAAAGTTTAAAGATTGGTGAGTTGGGACTTGTTCTACCAGATATTAAAATGTATTAGGTAGCTATGCCAACTGAAACAATGCAATTTTGACAAAAGGAAAAAAATAGACCAATTAAACGGAACAAGGTACGGAAATAGAACGGAGTGCATAAGAACTGTAGTGTATGATAAAGGTAACATTTCAAATTGGTGGAGAGAAGCTGGATGGCAATAAGCAGCAGAGGACACTGGGTAGCCATATAGAGAAAAAAATCCACCTCGATCAAAGATTTATATGTCGTGAAAGAAACAAAACATTGGAAGGGAAAAAAAATGAATATTTTTATAATCCTGGAACTGGAGGTATTTCTAAACATGCTATACAAATTAAAAGAAGATCCATCAAGTGAAATCAATAGATTTGACTACATACAATTAAAAGTTTATCCGTAGCAAGGATAAAGGCAAACACACAAGGTTAAAGGTTAAAGGGAAACAATGAAGCCGTGGAAATATTTTTTACATATACAGCAAAGAGTTAAGATTCCTAATAAGCGGGGCGCCTGGGTAGCTCAGTGGGTTAAAGCCTCTGCCTTTGGCTCACGTCATGATCCCAGGTCCTGGGATCGAGCCCCGCATCGGGCTCTCTGCTCAGCCAGAAGCCTGCTTCCTCCTCTCTCTCTGCCTACTTGTGATCTCTGTCTGTCAAATAAATAAACAAACTCTTTAAAAAAAAAAAAAGATTCCTAATAAACAGAATTCTTAAAAGTCAATAGAAGCACCTCAATAGGAAAATAGTCAAATAACAATGGCCTAAGTAGGCAATTAACAAAAGAAGAAAGACAAATGAAGTAAATACTTGAAAAGATTGTCCGTCTCATTAGTAATCTTGGAACTACAGGACTGTGATACCATTTTTCTTTTCTTTTCTGTTTTTTTAAAGATATATTTATTTACCTTAGAGAGAGAAAGAGAGTAGGGGGAGGAGCAGAGGACAAGGGAGAGAGAGAATCTCAAGCAGACACCCTGCTGACCGTGGAGACTGCCTCGGGGCTCAATCCCATGACCCCAAGGTCATAACCTGAGTGGAAACCAAAAGTCAGACCAACCGACTGAGCCACCCAGGGGCCTCTGGATACCATTTTTCAGTAGATCAGAATGACAAGTTTAAAAAGCCTGGCAGAATCCAGTGTTAGCGAGAAAGAGTATGGGAAGACAAGAACGATTTCTGCACTGTTGGTGGGAGTGCAAATTCACACATTTTGCGAGGCAGTTTAGCAGTGTGTGAACAGATTATAATGGGAAAAGCCTTTGACCTAGTAATCTCACTTATGGAGATTTATCCCAGAGAGGAAATTCAACAAGTGAATCTACCCGCAAGCACAATGATCTACGTACAAGTTTGCTTAATACAGCATTGTATAAAATAGTAAAAATCTGGAAGTGCCTTCAGTGACTATCAATAACATTAAATAAATTCTGGTATTCCATAAAATAGATTGCCAGGCAGCCATTAAAAATGATACGTCTATATTTATGAACTGGACATATGTCCAGAACATGTTATAGAGTAAAAACCAGACAGGTGTGAACTATGAACCCATGTATATTAAGAAAATTCAAACTAGAAGTTTGTATAAGGAGTTATCTAAAAGATTGGCCATCAGCTAGCTATGGTTAATGGAATTTCCAGTGATTTGTCATTACTCCTTTAAATGCTTCTGTATTGGGGCGCCTGGGTGGCTCACTGGGTTGGGCTTCTGCCTTCTGCTTGGGTCATGACCCTCCAGGGTCCTGGGATCGACCCCTGCATCGGGCGCTCTGCTCAGCGGGGAGCCTGCTTCCCTTTCTCTCTCTGCCTGCCTCTCTGCCTACTTGTGATCTCTCTCTCTGCCAAATAAATAAATAAAATATTAAAAAAATAAATGTTTCTGTATTATTTAAATTTTTTGTCATCAGAATATATGATTCTTGCGGTGCCTGGGTGGCTCAGTGGGTTAAGCCTCTGCCTTTGGCTCAGGTCATGATCTCAGGGTCTTGAGATCGAGCCCTTCGTCAGACTTTCTGCTCAGTAGGGAGCCTGCTTCTCCCCCGCCCCTCTGCCTTTGACTCTCTGCCTACTTGTGATCTCTGCCTGTCAAATAAATAAATAAAATATTTTTTTAAAAAAAGAATATGTGATTCTTATAATCAGACTATTCAATAAAGCTCACTGCATTTTGATTTAAAAATAGCACTTAAGTGAACAACGAGCA
>RCUC01121765.1:0-27227 GCA_003697995.1 Taxidea taxus jeffersonii | reverse complement strand
CCCGAACGCTTTCCGTAGAGTTCTGGAGGACGGGAATGAAAATGGCGGCCTCCCAATCTCCGGCCTGGAGGAGCCGAGAGCTCGGGGCCCCACTCTTCAATGCGCCTTCAGAGAAAAGTGCTTAATCACTCCCGTCTCCCCGGCCTCCAGCCGAGCTTGGAGAAAATCGTGTGCAATCACTCCTGTCTCACTGGCCTCCAGCTGCACTCCGAGGTCACCCAGCCTGTGACCAATGATCTCTGTCTCTGGCACACAGCCCCACCTGGAGTCTCCGAACCCCGCAGATCTATGGGCTCTCCCAGGTCGGAGTCTCCCCGGATCTTGTGGGGACCCCACGCACAGAGCAATGGCCTGCGTCATGGATTACGTTTCTAGGTAACTCCGAGTTGAGAGCTCACTCCTCGGCTCTGCCTCCACAGTCGGCTTCCCGGCTCTAATACCTGTGAGCTCTGCGACACTCAGACACCCCCCATCCTTCTGTGACCCCATGGGACCTGAGGCCATGCTGTCCCCATGAGGTCTTCACCCCAGCTTAGCCTCTGGAGCGATATCCCTCCGTGGAGCAGACTTTTAAAAGTCCTGATTTTGTGCTCCATTGCTCCGCCGCTTGCCGGGAGCCGGCCCCTCCCCCCGGGGTCTATCTTCCCGTCGCTTTGGATTCACTTCTCCGCTGGTCCTACCTTTCAGAAAGTGGTCGATTTTCTGTTTCTAGAATTGTTGCTCTTCTTGTCTTCGTTCTCCTTTTGTATTTGTAGGTGTTTGGAATGGCTTGATAAGCTCTCTAGCTGTTCTCCTGCTGCCTGATGTCATCTCAGCCTGCTACTTCTCCGCTATCTTGACTCCAAATCCTCCATCAGTGGGGAATTTGATTGAATATGTTACCTTGAGCTTTGTAACAAAATATTTTTTAGCATCTTTGTTTATATATTCTTAGTTGCAGTAGGTCTTTGAGTTTTCTTAGTGGGAAATACCTTAAGGGAACAGTGTCTAGTCAAGCCACCTTGCAAATAAGTTGAGATAAAACTTAGCTACTTCAGTAAGATATTTGTATCATTACCCAGACAACTGCAAATTTTATTTATCCACAAAGATCCTGGTAAAGATTGAATTATAGGAGAATGGTTCTATTAGCAGATTTTCAAAAATGGGTTTTCATTTATTGAGTATGTTTTGTATTTCTTTTTAACCAAGCTGCTTATACTGAAAATTAAGGGGAGGTATTAGAAAGAGATGAATGATTGAAAGTTGAAGATGACTATGAATGATACTATTAGTTCTGAAAGTGGTTTACTTGCTATTTTCCTTTCAGCTACTTTCTTTTTGAACTATTTATTCTATTAGTAGCTTTTAAAAAATTAAGTAAGTTCTTAAAAAATAATGCCTTTTAAAAGTTTTCACTTTTGGTAAAGTTCTTTCATAGAAGGTTCTCTTTATCACTGACTTCTCTTGTGATGCATGTTTCCATCTCTGCATCCCTACATGGGTACACCACTGTGCTCATTCCTGTAGCTGAATCGGAGGGCTGTGTTGGTGTCCTGAGCCCAAGGGCCTGTACACTAGTATTGTGTGTCAGGAGGACAAAGGGATGGCGCCAACCATCCTGCTGTGTGCGCCAGTAACTAGAATTAATTACAAACCAATCGAATCCGTTGCAGCCAATTGGTAAACTAATTGGTAATTTTAGCTGTAT
The DNA here is from genome assembly GCA_003697995.1 of Taxidea taxus jeffersonii. Classification (NCBI taxonomy): domain Eukaryota; kingdom Metazoa; phylum Chordata; class Mammalia; order Carnivora; family Mustelidae; genus Taxidea; species Taxidea taxus. The sequence goes on along the minus strand of RCUC01121765.1, from coordinate 25,537 downwards.
ATCTATATGTAGTTATCTGAATGCCTATAACATTACTTTCAGAGCCACTTTTGTTCTGTTTTATCCTGCTTGACAAAATGGCCTTCATAGCTGTAGGGAGAAAGATGTGCATCAGTGACTAAGAGGCTGCTCCAGCTGCTTGTCTTGTTTGTATTCCCTTGTTCATAAAACATGACTCGGATTACAGTTGCATGGTACCACTCTGATCATTTCTGATAACATTGTGCTCAACATTCCTTAAAATAGGTTGTTTGAGCCACCAAATGTACTTTCTCTGTGCCAACTAGTATCAGAAGTATAGTTGTTTATATTCTTGATCGTTAGAGGGTTTTTCTTCCTTCTCTTTTTCTTTGTCCTTTCCTTTTTTTTAGCAAAAAGGGAAAGCAAAAAAATTCTGAAAAAAATTATTCTGAATAATATCTTCCTGTGCCCAATGTAGATGATTTAAATTGAATTTAATTGAATTTGTATTACATTTGTAGAATCAAGAAGAGGAAGCCAAATATATTTTTTAATTTTTCCTTTTCCTGATTGTAGAAGACTTTTATTACCAGTGATTTGGCACGAAGAATTACCTTTGAAAGGAAATAAACAGTACTTCTTTGTTTAGAAGAATATTTTAAGTTAGAATGTAATTTTTATGACTAAAGTGAAGTTGGTACTATATTTCATTTGTAACTAATTTGGCATACATTTATTATTAGTTTTGGGTCTGATTTCTGAAGTATTTCTATAGTTTAAAAAACATTTATAAGTGAAAAGTGTTCTTGAGATTTTGAGTTCCAGTGAAACTAGAAGGTCTGTAAGACTTAGTTATGGATAAATGATGTATTTATTAACCAAATTATTTTTATAGTTGGTATTTTTTGATGAACATCTTGGGAGTATGTTAAGTTGTCTTTTATAGTAAAATGAGACCACATGTCTCTATAGTAAGGTGAGAATGGTATGAAATTGTTTAAGTAAATACACTTTAAATTTCTTTGTCTTACACATTTAAATGACAGTTTTAGCCAGTTAACCACTATCTGCACACATATTTATATTTGAGGTAAGTTCTTTCTGAGCAATGAAATAGATCTCAGTGGTCTATGCTTTTACAGTCTTTTCTTACATAAGTTTTCATTGGCATTGATAATGCAAGACTAGTGACCAGAAAAAAAACATCGTTGCCAGATGTGTAGAAAGTAGTGTCACAGTAATGTAACTTGGGTTATCTAAAGAAGAAAATTAGATTTCCCTGCTGTAACAGTCATTGACATTTGCTCTTGCTGCTTATGTTCAATATTGTACTTGAGGTTCTGACCAGGGAAATTAGATAAGATAAAGAAATAGGAAGCATCCAGATGGAAAAGAATAAGTAAAACTGTATTTGTAGATGACATGGGTCTACATATAGAAAACCCTAAAGAATCTATGAACATATATAAACGATTAGAACTAATAAACTCAGCAAGGTTCCAAAATACAAAATCAATAGACAATCAGTTGTGTTTCCATATGTCAGTAATGCACAATAAAAAAATGAAGTTAAGAAAGCAGTCCAATTACAGTTGTATTGGAAAGAAAAAAAAACATTTAGGAGTAAATTTAACAAAAGAAGTTCAAGACTTGTACACTAAAAACTACAAAACATAATTAGAAGAAATTAAAGAAGACCTACATAAAGAGGAAGACATCTGAACTTATGGATTAGAAGAGTTAAGATGGCAATACTCTAAAAGCCATATACAAAAAACCCACAGCAAATACCATTCTTAATGGGGAAAAACTGAGCATTTCTTCTAAGGTCAGGAACACGACAGGGGTGTTCACTATCACCACTGCTGTTTAGCATAGTACTAGAAGTCCTGGCCTCAGTAATCAGACAACAAAAAGAAATAAAAGACGTCCAAATTGGCAAAGAATAAGTCAAACTCTCTCACTCGTTGCAGATGACATGATACTCTGTGGAAAACTCAAAAGGCCCCCAAATTTCTAGAACTCATACAGGAATTCAGCAAAGTGGCAGGATATAAAATCAATGTAGAGAAATTTCTATATACTAACAATGAGACAGAAGAAAGAGAAATCAAGGAGTCGATCCCATTTATAATTGCACCCAAAACTATGATATACCTAGGAATAAACCCAACTAGAGAGCTGAAGGATCAGTACTCAGGAAATTATAGAACACTCATGAAAGAAATTGAGGAAGACACAAAGAAGTGGAAAAATGTTCCATGCTCATGGATTGGAAGAACAAATATTGTTAAATTGTCTGTGCTACCTGGAGCAGTTTACACATTGAATGCAGTTCCTATCAAAATACTATCAACTTTTTTCACAGAGCTGGAAAGAATAACCCTAAAATTTGTATGGAACCAGAAAAGACCCCAAATAGCTAAAGGAATGTTGAAAAAGAAAACCAAAACTGGTGGCATCACAATTCCAGACTTAAGTTGTATTACAAAGCTGTATACATGTGTGGTACTGGTATAAAACCAGATGCATAGATCAGTGGAACAGAATAGAGAACCCAACCCTATGGAGTTGGAACCTCAACTCTATGATCAACTAGTTTTCGACAAATCCAGAAAGCCAATGGATAAAAGACAGTCTCTTTAACAAATAGAATTTCCAGTGAATAAAAGACAGTCCCTTTAATACATGTGGAAGAATGAAACTGGACCATTTCCTTACACTATACACAAATATAGACTCAAAGTGGATGAAAGACCTAAATGTGGAGGCAGGAATCCATCAAAATCCTAGAGGAAAACACAGACAGCAACCTCTTTGACCTTGGCCACAGCAACTTCTTGTTAGACAAGTGTCCAAAAGCAAGGGGAAAAAAAGGCAAAAATGAACTGTTGGGACTTCATCAAGATAGAAACCTGTTGCACAGCAAAGGAAACAGTCAACAAAACCAAAAGACAACCAACAGGACGGGAGAAAATACTTGCAAATAATCTATCAGATAAAGGGCTAGTATCCAAAATTTATAAAGAACTTACCAAACTCAACACCCCCAACAACAAATAATCCAATCAAGAAATGGGCAGAAGACATGAATAGACATTTCTCCAAGGAAGACATAAGAATGGCCAATAGACACATGAAAAAATGCTCACTATCACTCGGTATCAGGAAAATACAAATCAAAACCACAATGAGATACCACCTCACACCAGTCAGAATGGCTAAAATTAACAAGTCAGGAATATCAGATGTTGGTGAGGATGCAAACCCTTGCAAGCTGGTACAAGCTACTCTGGGAAACAGTGTGGAGGTTCCTCAAAAAGTTGAAAATAGAGCTTCCCTATGACCCAGCGACTGCACTACTGGGTACTTACCTAAAGATGCAAATGTAGTGATCCGAAGGGCACCTGGATACCAATGTTTATAGCAGCAATGTCCACAATAGCCAAAATATGGAAAGAGCCCAGATGTTGGTGGACAGATGAATGGATAATGAAGATGTATATATATACACACACAATGGAATACTACTTAGCCATCAACAAAATGAAGTCATGACATTTGCAACAACGTGGATGCAACTAGAAGGTATTATGCTACATGAAATAAGTCAATCAGAGAAAGACAGTTATCCTGTGATCTCAGTCATATGTGGAATTTAAGAAACAAAACAGAGGATCATATGGGAAGAGAGCTAAAAATAAAACAAGATGAGACCAGAGAGGGAGAGAAACCATAAGAGACTCTTAATCAGAGGAAACAAACTCAGGGTTGCTAGAGGGGAGGGTTCCGGGGGGATGAGGTTACTGTGTGATAGACATTAAGGAGGGTACGTGATGTAATGAGTACTGGGTTTTATATAAGGCTGATAAATCACTGACCTCTACCTCTGAAGCCAGTAATACATCGTATGTTAATTACTTGAATTTAAATTAAAAAAATAAAATGGCAGTGCTCCTTAAAGTGATACGCAGATTCAGTGCAATCCCTACCAAAATTCTAATCTCCTTTTTTTGCAGAAGTGGACAAGCTGATCCTAAAATAAATCCATGCAAGGGACACAAAATAGCCAAAACAGTCTGGAAAAAGAACAAAGTTGGAGGGCCCGTATTCCCTAAATTCAAAACTTACTACAAAGCTACAGTAATCAAAATAGCATGGTGCTGGAATAAGCATAGACATAGATCAGTGGAAAAGAATTGAGAGCCTGGAAATAAATCCACACATCTGTGAATGTTGAAATTTTTAAAAAGATTTATTTATTTATTTTAAAGAGAGAATGAGTGCATGAGTGAGATGAGGGGCAGAGAGAGAGGGAGGCTTAACTGATTGAGCCACCCAGGTGGCTCTGTGATCATTGATTTTTGACAAGGGTGCCAAGACCATTTAATGGAGAAAGAATAGTCTTTTCAGCAAATGGTGCTGGGATCAACTAGATATCCACACACAAGGAATTAATTTGAATCCCTTCCTCATTCCAAATATAAAAAAAATCTGAAAATAGATTAAAGACCTAAATATAAAAGCTGAAACTATGAAATTCTTTGAGAAAAACAGGTGTAATCTTTGTGACCTTTGACTTGGCAATAGTTTCTTAGATATGCTACCCAAATGCAAGTAACCAAAGAAAAAGATAATTAACTTAATTATCTTAATTAACTTAACTTACTATTAAAAACTTACGTGTGTTATAGGATACTATCAAGTGATAGGACACCCCACAAAATGAGAGAAAATATTTTCAAGCCATGTATCTTACAAGAGTCTGATACCCAGAATATATAAAGAACTCTTGCAGCTCAAAAATATAGAGGACAAATAACCTAGGTTAAAAATGGTCAGGGAGGGGCGCCTGGGTGGCTCAGTGGGTTAAAGCCGCTGCCTTCAGCTCGGGTCATGATCCCAGGGTCCTGGGATCGAGCCCCACGTTGGGCTCTCTGCTCAGCGGGGAGCCTGCTTCCTCCTCTCTCTCTCTCTGCCTGCCTCTCTGCCTACTTGTGATCTGTCAAATAAATTATTAAAAAAAAAAAAATGGTCAGGGAATCCGGGTGGCTCAGTTGGTTAAATGTCAGACTCTTGATTTCAGCTTAGGTCATGATCTCACGGTTGTGAGATCAAGCCCTGCATTGGGCTCTGCTCTGGTTTGGGAGCCTGCTTAAGAGGCTCTCTCTCCCTCTGTCCCTCCCCATCCCCCTCTCTAAAGGGGGGGGGCAAATGATTTGATAGATGTTTCTTCAGAGAAGGTATGCTATGTCCAAAAAGTACATAAAAATATGCTCAACAATTTTAGTCCTCAGGGAAATGCAGATTAAAGGCAGAGTAGTACCACTTTATACACTCATTAGGATGACTAGAGTCAACAAGTCGGAAAATAGCAAGTGCTCGAGGATGTGAATAATTGAGACCCTCATACAGACATATCTTGGACATCCTGCAGGTTCAGTTCCAAACCACTGCAATAAAGTAAATACCACAGTAAAGTGAGTCAGATGAATTCTTTGGTTCCCCAGTTCATATACATGTTTTGTTTATACTGTGGTCTAAGTGAAGTAGCATCATATCTAAGGAAACAATGTATTTGCCTTAAATAAAAATATTTTATTGCCAAAAATTACAGTCATCTGATGTTTTAATGAATTGCAATCACTGATTATAGATCACCATAAAAAATATGACAGCAATGAAAAAGTAAGAAGTATTGTAAGAATTACCAAAATGTAACACAGAGACATGAAATAAGCACTGTTAAAAAGGAAAAAAGAGACATGAAATAAGCACTGTTAAAAAAGAAATAGGTAGACTTGTTCAGTGCAGGGTTGCCAGAAACCTTTAATTTGTAAAAAACACGGTATCTCCTAACTGCCATAAGACAAAGCATAATAAAATGAGATGTGCCTGTATATTGCTGATGAGAATGTAAAATGGTGCAGTGTTGTTGAAAAAGTTTTGGTAGTTCATGTTAAATTTAGAGTTACGTATGACTTCGTAAATCCACTGTTAGGTAATACACCCTAGAGAATTAGAAACATGTTCATAGTACATGAATGTTCATAGCAGCATTATTCATAATGGGCACAAAGTGGAAACAAGCCAAATTTCCATCAACTGAGAAGTGAATAAACAAAATGTGTTTATTTATGCAATTATTTAGTCTAAAAGGTACTGAAGTACAGATACATGCTACCAGGTAGATGAACCTTGAAAACCTTAAGTCAAAAAATCCAGCCACAAGAGGCCATATTCTATATGATTCTTTTTATTTGAAATGTCCAGAATTGGCCAATCTATATAGAGAGAAAGTAGATTAGTGGTTTCCAAGGGCTGGAGGGAGAGGAATATGCAGAGTGACTATTAATCGGTAGGATCTCTTTTTGGGATGATGACAATATTCTGGAGTTAGTTATACAACTCTGTGCATATACTAAAAATGACCAGATTGCATGATTTTAAATGGTAAATTTTATGGTGTGTGAATTATATCTTAATAAAAAAATGTTATATCTTGAGCAAAAAAATGCCAGTATTACACAAACTTTTCTAGAACATAGAAAAAGAGAACTCTTTTCAGCATAATCTTGATAACCAAAGCTTTTATGGGAAAGGAAAGTACAGACCACTTAGGAGTACAGATGCACAAATACTAAAACAAATATTGATATATTAAATCTGGTTATTCAAATATCTGACAACACATCACAGTCAAATTAAGTTCATTCTGATATTGCAATGTTGGTTTTAATCTTTCAGTACAAAATTAATATTACCAAATTAGATGATAAAAATGAAAAATCATATGATTGCCCCAATAGATCTAGGAAAAATATTTGACAAAATTCACCTATTCGTGATAAAATTAGCAAACTAAGAATAAAAGAGAACATCCTTACTGAAAGAAACTTCCAAAAAACCTATGTAAACATCATACTTACTGGTGAAATGTTGAGAACTTCCCTTCTGAAATTGGAAATGAGGCAGAGTCAGCTTTCTTTATTTCTAGTCAACATTGACTAACATTATATAATAAAAATAAAAATAATTTTTAAAAAGAGGAAAAAAAAGAATCTAGCCAACACAGGAAGATAAGAATAATATATAAAATATATAAGGCTTGGAGAGAAAGAAATAAATAATGTTATTATTCCAGTTGACATATTTGCATTTACATATTTAGAAAATCTAGAAGAATTTAAAGAGAAATTGTCAGATGTATTGAATGATTTAAAAGTTGCTAGATACAAGTTCAAAATATAACAATCAACAGTAACAGAAAATGAAAAAAAATGTAAAGCAACTACCACTTATTCCCAGGGCTAAAGCTAATAAAAGATTTGTAAAACCTTTACACAGAAAACTGTGATACATTTTGATAGACATTGAATAAATGCAAATTGCATATAGGTATATATGAATTTGTTCATACAATAGAAAAGACAGTATTATAAAAATGTCAGTTTTCTTCTAGTTGATCTATAGGATCAATGCAATTACAAATAAAATTCCACCTTTTTCCCATGGGAAATTGAGAAACTGTGGAGTTTTATGGAAATGCAAAGGGCTGACATTAACCTAGGCTACCCTGCAGTCAAAGATATAGTTGGAGGATTTACTCTGCTGGGTTTTGAGTTTTATTTTATTATTTTATTTATTTATTTAAGTTTGATAAGTTCTTACAGATTTTGGATACTAGCCCTTTATCTGATATGTCATTTGCAAATATCTTCTCCCATTCTCTTGGTTGTCTTTTGGTTTTGTCAACTGTTTCCTTTGCTCTGCAAGAACTTTTTATCTTGATGAAGACTCAGTAGTTCATTTTTGCCTTTTTTCCCCTTGCCTTTGGAGACTTGTCTGGCAAGAAGTTGCTGCGCCTGAGGACAAAGAAGTTGCTGCCTGTGTTCTCTAGGATTTTGATGGATTCCTGTCTCACATTTAGGTCTTTGTCCATTTTGAGTTTGTTTGCTTGTTTGTTTATTTATTACACATAGGTTTTTTTTTAAAGATTTTATTTATTTATTTGACAGAGCACAAGCAGGGAGAGTGGAAGAGGGAGAAGCAGGCTCCCCGTTGAGCAGAGAACCCGATGTGGGTCTCTATCCCAGGACCCCCGAGATCATGACCTAAATCAAAAGCAGTCACTTAACCAGCTGAGTTATCCAGGCACCCCTCTTTTGAGTTTATTTTTGTGTATGGTGTAAGGCAGCACTCTAATTTCATTCTTCTGCATGTGATTGTCCAGTTTTTCCAGCACCATTTGTTGAAGAGACTGTCTATTCTCCATTGGACATTCTTTCCTGCTTTGTCGAAAATTAGTTGATCATAGAGTTGAGGGTCCATTTCTGGGTTTTCTATTCTGTTCCACTGATCTATGTGTCTGTGTTTGTGCCAGTACTGTACTGTCTTGATGATTCCAGCTTTGTAATATAGCTTGAAGTCTGGAATTGTGTTACCTCCTGCTTTATTTTTCTTTTCAGGATTGCTTTGGCTATTCAGGGTTGTTTTTGTTCCATGCAAATCTTAGGATTGTTTATTCTAGCTCTGTGAAAAATGCTGGTGGTATTTGATTGGGTTTGCATTGAATGTGTAGATCTCTCTGGGTAGCACAGATATTTCAGCAATATTTGTTCTCCCAATCCCTGAACATGGAATATATATAATATGTAAATGTAAAAATGAAAATGAAAAAAGATTTAAAAAAAGAATTGATAAAATAGGAAAATAGCTGAAAAGGAAAAAATATAAAACTGAAAGACTATAGAATAATAAGAATGCTATATACTATTTTCCCCCAGAGCTGGAGTTTTGCAGCTCTCTCTGATCAGTAAACATGGGATTAGCTGGATGTTTCTACTGGTCTTCTGGGGGAGGGGCCTATTGCGCTGATTCTCAGGTGTCACTGCCCTAGCAGAATTGTATTCCCCTTTGCCAGTGGTCTGGGCTCAGTGTAAGTGTCCTGTGGTTGTCCTACGTGTCTGTTTTGCTGCCTGACAGCTTTTAGCAGCAATGGGGGGAATGAAGATGGTGGCACACTGATCTCTAACCCCAAAGCTGAAAGTTTGAGCAACCCCCTACTCCTCAGTGAGTCCTCACAGAAAAGCAGTCAATCACTTTTGTCTCTCTGGTTTCCATCCACACTCTGTGTTCACCCAGCTTATGACTGAGCGTTTTTATCTCAGGCATGTGACCTCAAACCTGTTTGGAGTCTCCAAACTTTACGGATTCCTTGGGCGTGCACCTGCACTGTTCTTCCCAGGAGAGGTAGGGGATTCTCCCTGTGGGTCTGCCTCTTAATGGATCCCAGCTCGGAGAGCAGTTGCCCAACCTCACAGTGGTTCATGGTTTATGGCAACACTGAGCATAAAGCTGGTGCTCGGACTCACTGTTTTTTATCTGGCTTCCCTGCTCCAATGCTTGGGAACTCTGCCCCCTTTCTTTTTGTGACCCCTGGTGATCTTGAGGCCATGCTGTCCCACCTGGGATTCTGCCCTGCTTCACCACCTGAGCACCTTTCAGGCAGACTTCAAAAAGTTCTGATTTTGAGCTCTCCTGCTTATAACACTTTCTAGTACCTGGCTTATGGAGGCTCCCTCCCCACCGTGGTTTGTCTTCTGATATATTGCCTCCCATTCACTTCTTTGCACCTTTTACCTTGTGAAAGATGGTTGCTGTTCTATTGTAGAACTGCAGCAATTCTTTTCTCACATCTCACAGCCCTGATTTCACAGGTGTTGAGAATGATTTGATAATTGCCTAGCCAAACTCCAGGGACCAGAGGAAATTAGGGTCCTTCACATATCTGCCATACTAACTCCTCTGGGAGAGAAAATCTTAAGCAGGCTCCACATCCAGCACCATGCCTGTCCTGGGGCTTGGTCTTATAACCCTGAGATCATGATCTGAGCTGAAATTAAGAGTGGGATGATTAACTGACTGAGCCACCCAGGCACCCCTTGAGTTTTATTTTAGAACTATAGCAGTGTAACTTAGTTTGGTATTGTTACAAGAATAAATAGACCAATATAACAGAGGAGAGACTCCAGAAAAAGACCCATGCTCTGAAAGGCATTGTTGGAGAATATCTTCCTGACCTATGGTAGGAAAATAATTTATTAAAAATGACACAAATAGTATCAGTCTTAGAAGAGTCAGAAGTTAGACTACCTCAATATTAAGAATTTATGTTCATCAAAAGAATCTATTCCATTATGAGAGTGGAAAGGCAAATATATGTGTGTAACACATAAAACCAAAAAAAAAGGCCCATATCCAAAAGATGTAAGGAACTCCCTCCTATCAAAAAGAAAAAGGCAGGAGTATTTAATAGGTTCTTGGGCTAGAGTCTTGAATAGGTACTTCACAAAATGAAAATGGCTAATAAGCATATGAAAAAGGGCTGAAAATCATTAATAATCATCATATTAAAATGAAAGCAAAACCGTTGCACAACAATCAACTAGGATGGCTCAAGTTAAAAATAAAGAAAACCCCAAATGGACAGTACCAAGTGTAGTTGAAGGTGTGGAGTAAGGAGAACTCATATACACTGCTGGTAGGGAGTGGCAACTACTTTGGAAAACAGTTTGGTATTATATACTAGAGTAGAACATACGCTCATCCCGTGACTCAGTATTTCCACTCTTGGGCTTATTCTCAACAGAAATGCCTACGTATGTGCAGAGGACATGTATGTAAATAAGAGCATATAATTTGGAAATCATTCCCATGCTCTTAAACTGTAGATTTAGATAAATAAATACGCATGCAATAAAATACTCTTCAGCAGTGACCTTGGAGAATGACAGTAAATGAATTGCAGGTTCATTCTGCAATATGAATGAACCTAGTAAAAAAAAAAGTACAAAAGAAGTGAAAAAATAATAAATATGGTTTCATTTATATGAATTTCATAATCAGATAAAATCAAACTATTAGAAGTCAAAGCAGTGGTTGCCTTGGAGCAAGGATAGAGTAGTGATTAGGAGGGGACACCAGGTAACTTTTGGAGACTAGCATTGGTCTGGATGGATGGGTGCATGGGTCTTTGCTTTGAAATAATCTGTATATTTGCTTTATGCATTCTGCTGTTTATTAAACTTAATAAAAAGGGTTTATTTAAAAAATGGTCATTTGAGGGGGTTCTTGAGAAGGAATATCAGTACCGTCTATTGATCCTTAGATTATCAGCTTTACTAACTTTGTCCCATATAGTGAGAATAAAAATGAGACCTGAAAAACTTAATCAGTAGGTTTTGCTGCTTTCTCAGTGAGGAGTATAATATAAAAATTATTAATTTCCAAGTCCATCAGTCTAAACTTTGCTCTTAAAACTTTTCAGTCTCAGGAAGGAATTTAATTATTATTATTTGTTTTAATTAGGAGGTGCTAATGATGCTGGATAACTATGTAAGAGATTTCAAAGCATTGATTGACTGGATTCAACTTCAGGAAAAGCTAGAGAAGACGGATGCTCAAAGCAGGTAATGAACTCTTGTCTTTATAGCAGCTAGCAGTTTCAAAAGCAGTAATTGAAACTGACAATGATCTTGACCTAAGTTTAACTTGAAACCTGTAAAAAATCTAAAAGTTGGGAGCTGTATTTCTCCTTCAGTTCAGTAACAAATATTATTGGGTAATTACTAGTGCAAGGTACTTTTATCCAGTGTAGAGATTTAATTGCTGAATATGATGCATTTATTACTGCCATGAATTTGTAGTCTCAGGGTAGGATAAAATAGAACTTATTACCACCGAAACACTATTGCAGGTGTTCAGGGCAAGACGGGGTCATCTCTCTTCTAGGAGATAGATCAGGAAAAATTTCATGGAGGATACAGAAGAAGTGTTGAAAGATGTGGTGGATTTTAACATCGTTGGCCTTTTAGATGAAGAGAGCAAGTTCAGACAGCTATTGAAGTGCAGAGCATGTGTGAAGTAAAAGTAATGTGGGGAAATATATATATTTATTCTTAATGTAGGGAAACGTATACTACCTTAGGAAAAATACATATGTGAGGAAGGCAGTGAGGAAAATTGATGATTTTTGTTAGGGTAGTCCTGAGAGATCAGAGTTACTTTAGAAACACATTCACTTTTTTCTTTTCAATATTTGAAAATAATGTACATTTTAAAAATGTAATATTACACTACATATAGTGTCATATTAGTTTCAGAAGTAGAATTTAGTGATATATCACTTCCATATAATGCCCATGCTCATCACAGTTTCCTTCCTCAATACCCATCACCCATTTAACCCATCCCCCTGCCCACCTTCCCTCTAGCAACCCTCAGTTTGTTCTTTGTAGTTAAAAGTCTCTTTTATGGTTTGCCTCCCCGCCTGCCAAAGTTCATCTGTTTTGAGAAACTTTCATTTGGAATCCCCACACAACATCTGAGTCCTATGTGCCAGGCTTCAGGACTGTTGTGAAGAAGGAAACAAACACAGTCTCTGTCCTTATGAAGTATATAGTGCATTCGCAGGAAAAATTGATGTTAAATACTTAACAGTGTACAAAGTGTCATGAAAATACAGTGTACTTTGGGGATATAAGGAAAAGCACCATCAACCAGTTTGCTGAATCCAGGAAGCCTTCCCCAAGGAGGTCATATTTAAGTGAGACAGAAATATCAAGTAGGAGTTGGCATGACAAAGAAAGAATAAAAGAGTAACCCCAGGAAAGGGAATGGTATATGTGATAACCTGGAGGTAGAAGAGAGCTCAGTAAGTCGAGGAATTTCCAGTGTAGCAGGACTGGAATGGAGAGAACCAGGGGAGGAGTAGCATGAGTTGAGCCTAGAGAAGTAGGGTTGGACCAGATCACGTAGGGTTCTGTGGGCATCATAAAAACTTTAGACTTTATTTTGGGCCATAAAATATTTTTAAGTAAGGAAGTGACATCAGATTTGTGATTTTAAAAGATCTTTCTGGCTGTAGTATAGGAAGGTTAAGGTATAGCAGGATAGTTTATAGATTATGGCTACTCAGACTGTAGTAGTAGCAACAGGGAGAGTTGAGAGATATTCCAAAGATTGATGATCAACTAGACTTAGTATTATTTTGGTTATGTGCAAAGGCAGATATTCACTTACCCTTATAAATGAGACCCAATCCCTTGTGAACTAGGCCAAGTTACATGAAGCTACTATCATACATTTTCTCCCAGAGATGACAGGCCTAGGCTGCCTCTTTCCCTTGGATTTAACTGTGGTTCAATTTCTGTAAGTGGAATTGTCCAGTAAAGAACATGTTTTTTGTCCCGTCTGTTTCAGCTCCATGGGGGAACCAGGGGAGTGAAGGAATCTCATGCAATAAATCCAGAAAGTCTTGATCCCCAGGAAACTAAATCCAGGGAAACCATATTATGTTGATCCTTGTAACATTTTTGTTTCTTATAATGAAAAAAAATGTTTTTAAATCCCAGTGTAGTAACATACAGTGTTATATCAGTTTCAGGTGTACAGAATAGTGATTCAACAATTATATACATTACTCCATTCTCATCACAGTAACTGTACTCTTAATCCCCTTCACCTGTTTCATGCATTCACCACCCCTCCTCCCCTGCCCTGGCTATAGCCATCTGTTTGTTCTCTATAGTTAAGAATCGGTTTTTTGGTCTGTCCCCCCCAACCTTTGTTTTGTTTCTTTTTTTCCCCCTTTTTTCTTTTCTTTTTTTTAGGTTCAGAGGTAGAATTTAGTGATTCATCAGTTGCATACAACACCTAGTGCTCATTATATCAAGTGCCCTCCTTAACGCCCATCACCCAATTACCCCTTCCCCCTATCCACTTCCCCTCTAGCAACCCTCAGTTTGTTTCCTAGAGTTTGGCATCTCTTATGGTTTGCCTTCCTCTCAGTTTTCATTTTACTTTATTTTTCCTTCCCTTCCCCTATGTTCATTTGTTTTGTTTCTTAAATTCCACATATGAGTGAAATCATATAGTGTTTATCTTTCTCTGACTGACTTATCTCTCTTCTCATAATGGCAAGTTTTGATACAGTTTTTTGGTACTTGCTTTACCCACAGTCCCTGGGTGGATCAGGCCTAGTCCATGTTTGTACCAAGCAGCTTTACCCTTAATCCTTGAGAAGTGATTAAATTTAGGGGTGGTACATTCCTTCATTGGGTTGAACCAAGTTAAGGGATCATCATGTTGATCAGAGATTGGTGGCTGTATTGTTCTTGTGAAGATAAGTAGAAGAAAGCAAGTTCAAAGAAAATGGAATAGATATACAAGGAGAATCAGGGATGAAGGAAATCAGGTGGTCTTTGAGAGTTTGAGATTTTTGCTTTTATGCTTCTTTCCTCTTGGTCTAATCCTCATGATTCTGGTCTAATCCTCATGATTCTTTATTCTAGTTTTTCCCCACCTTAGATGTCCTTGACCTTTTATATAGTTTATATCCGTAGAGTAAATCTTTAATTTCTTTTTCTCTTTCTTTCTTTCTCTCTCTCTTTCTTTCCTTTTTTTTTTCTTAAGATTTTATTTATTTGACAGAGAGAGAGAGATCACAAGTAGGCAGAATGGCAGGCAGAGAGAGGGGGAAGCAGGCTCCCCACCGAGCAGAGAGCCCAATGTGGGGCTTGATCCCAGTACCCCGGGACCATGACCCGAGCCGAAGGCAGAGGCCTAACCCACTGAGCCACCCAGGCGCCCCTCTTTTACTTTTTTAATTCAACTTGAGTTTCTGTTTCTTGTATCCAAAAGAGTCTACAAGTATCACCACCCACACATAAGAAGCTAACTAAATTTTTTTTTTTTTTTTTTCGCCTGCTTATAAACTCCAGTCAGGTAGCAGTGGCTGTGTTGAGTATGGTATTAAGAAAGATTCTGAGGCCAAGTCCAAGGTGAACTCTGTCCTGGTACCATGATTCAGAAGTATACCTGAGATTTCTCTTTTTATCTTAACTGGTTATCAGCATATCTGCTCTTTGCTTCTTGAGGCAGCTCCTGATTATAGAAAACAACCTTAAATTCCCTATAGATGGCATTATCCATCTTACTTTCCTCAAATCATGCATCAAAATTCATTTGAGATTCAAATGTAAAAACTGCAGTTGTACATAGAGAAGAAAACATAAATATTTATATATTTTTATTGTGGGTAAGGACTTTAGAAGACAAAGGCAGAAACCACAAAGGAAAGTATTAATAGGCTTGACTTAATAGGAATAAAATATGCCTTTCTACATAAAAGATTAAAATTTAAGTAGCTGTGTTATCTCTGCCAAAGGATATGTAACCATAATAGTAATAGTAGTAGTAGTAAGTTAGAAAATGATGAAAATCCCAGGGGAAAAAATTACAAAAGTTACCAACATGCTAATCCCAAAGAAGAAATTTATTTTTTTATTTTATATATTTTTTAAGATTTATTTATTTGAGAGAGAAGTTGAACACAAGCAGGGTCAGGGCAGAAGGAAATTGAGAGAAGCAGACTCCCCACTGAGCATGGAGCCATCACAAGGCTTGATCTCAGGACCCCAAGATTATGACCTGAGCCAAAAATCAGGAGTCAGACACTTAACTGAGTCACCAGGCACCCTCCCAAAGAAGAAATTTAAATGGCTAGTAAAGATAAAAGCTCAGCCTCACTAGCAATGATAATAAAATTAAATGATTTTTTTAAAAACAAAAAATTTTGCTGATGAATTTTTAAAAAAACACACCATTATTGAAATTTTTGTAAGAAAAAGACCTCGTGACTTTAGAGATTCTCTCTCTCCCTTCCCCTCTGCCCCTCCCACCACTCATGCTCTTCCCCACCAAATAACTAGATAAATCAATTTAAAAAAAAGAAAGAAAAAGAAAACTCCTCACAAGACCAAAACTCTAGCATAGGCATCAGTGAACTCTTCCTATAAAGTGTCAGGTAGTAATTTTTTTACTTTGTAAGCAATGCTATCTCTTTCATAAGCCACTGAAATTTCTAAAACAAGATCCTAACTGTTGGCAAGGTTCAAGGGAAATGAGCACTTTTCATCTAATAGAGGTATAATTTGTTAGAGGCTTTCTGAAGGGTGATTTGACAAATAATTTAGACTTTAGTTGGATAATCTTTTATCTTAATTTTCTTATTTTCTAATGACAAATATCACTTTTTTTTTTAGAGAGAGAGGAAGAGAAAGATAGAGGTTGGGGAGGAGCAGAGAGAAAAGGGGAGAGAGAATCTCCAGTTGGCTCAATGCCCAGCGTGGAGCCTATGTAGGGCTTGATCTCACAACCCTGAGATCATGACCTGAGCTGAAATCATGAGTCAGAGAAACTGGCTGAGCTGTGCAGGTGCCCCAGCAGATATTACTTTTTAATGTGAGAAAAAAAATCACAACCACTAGATTGAATGGAAAGTAAGAGGGAAGTAGATTTTGGGGAGTTAATGGAGGGTTGTGCTGAGGTCATTAGAAATAGAGGAAACGCTACTTGAGGAAAACAGTTTATTTATTTATTTTTTAAGATTTTATTTATTTGTCAGAAAGGGAGAAAGAGTGAGAGAAAGAGCACAAGCTGGGAGAGCAGCAGGCAGAGGGAGAAGTAGGCTCTCCGATAAGCAAGGAACCTGATGTGGGACTCAATCCCAGGACCCTGGGATCATGACCTGAGTGGAAGACAGATGCTTAAACTGACTGAGCCACTCAGGTATCCCTGGAAAACAGTTTAGTAAAGACTGCACATATCCTGTCAAAGTTCTGGGGCCAGTGAAGAAGTTAGCTTTTCCAGCAAAGAGCAAGGAAATGTTTATGCTCCCACTCTCATGTAGAGAAAAAGGAGACTCCATATTTTCTTGTGTATTCTTCATTTAGCCCTTGAAACTGTTTTTCTGTCCTAATTTCTGTTCTGCACACTCAGTTTTCCAGGTCAGCAGACACAAGTTGATTTTTATAAGTAGCCTGATTTAGTACAATTGTCTTTTTAATATGTTTTTAGCTGGGTATGTGGAGGCTTTTAAAATGTAAGTAGTATATCTCATGTCTTTGTAAACCCATGGCTTTTTTAGAGAAATAGGGTTATGTTGCTGTGCTGCAGTGGGCAGAAAATCCTGGACCATGCATCATCTGTGTTGTTTATTGGGTGATATGGTAAACTTTCTGGTGATTCTAGGGAAAATTTGTGACCTGGTTATGTTTTCACCTACTAACAACGAAGAGAAAATATCTGGGTTTTCCTTTTTATTCTCTGTTAATTTAATCTCTTCTGTGTTTTGAATTGACAGACCAACTTCTTTGGCTTGGGAAGTAAAGAAGATGTCTCCAGGACGTCATGTGATTCCAAGTCCATCGACAGATAGAATAAGTGTAACATCAAATGCTCGAAGAAGTTTAAATTTTGGGTGAGATGAATTTAAAAAAACTAACTTGGATTACAGTTAATTATTTTCTGTGGATAATACAGTATTATAAAACTGATATTCCACTATAAAAAAATCTGTGTATATGTTTGTTATGTGTCTGAAATTTTTTTAATAAAAAAAATCCAAGAGAATAAAATTTAGCTTTTAGGAAATGTAATATATTCATATATAGTTAGGATCCAGAAATTAAAACCCATAAACATATGTCATGCTAAATGATAACATGAATTAGCAATTTCTTTTACAACAAAAGATCTAAATATATATCATAAGCTGTGTTACTGTCATGAAAATTGTATCTTTATGCATTGTAATCCCATCAATGCAGTTTTATAGTTATTGTTTTATGTGGTTATATTTTAAATCAAATAGAATAAAGTTATAAACAAAAAATACATTTTTATATTTTTTGTATTTACCTATGTAGTTACTTTTACTAGTGTTCTTTATATCTTCATGTAGATTCAAGTTATTGTCTAGTGTCCTCTCATTTCGGCGTGAAGGACTCCCTTCAGTATGTCTTGTTGGGTGGGTCTGTTACTGACAGTTTTCCTGGTTTTTGTTTTTCTGAGAATATCTTAATTTGTCCTTCAGTTTTGGAAGGATAGTTTCATAGATATAGAATTCTTGGTTGAAAGTCTTTTTCTTTTAGGACTTTGAATATGTCTTATTACTTCCTTCTTAATTTTTTAAAACTTCTTTTTATTTTTTTAAAGATTTATTTATTTATTTGAGAGAGTGAGAGAATGAGCAAGAAGGGCAGAGGAAGAGAAAATCTCAAGCAGACTCCACACTGAGTGTGGATCCTGACTTGGGGCTTAGTCTCACAATCCTGAGATCATGACCTGAGCTGAAACTGAGTTGGATGCTTAACTGACTGTGCCACCCAGAGACTCCCTCTCACTTTCTTCTGACTCTCGTGGCTTCTGATGAGAAAGCAACTATTAATTACTCTTATTAGGGATCCATTTTGAGATGCCTCACTTTTCTCTTGCTGTTTTCATGATTTTATCTTTGTCTTTGAATAGTTTGACTGTGATGTATTTAGGTGTAGATCTCCGAGTTTATCCTGTTTAGAATTCATTTAACCTTTTGGATGAATAGATGAATGCTTTTCAACAAATTTGGAAAGTTTTTGTCCATTTCTGCAAATATTCTGCAAATATTCTTTCCTGGGAATCCCTCTATGCCGATTTGGGATTTGTGATGGTGTTTCACAGGTCTTTGAGGTTCTGTTTTTCTGCATTCTTTTTTCATTCTGTTTCTCAGATAATCTCATTTGACCTCTCTTCAAGTTTGCTGATTCTTTATTTTGCTAGCTCAAATCTGCTGTTGAGACCCTCTGGTGAATTTTTCATTGCATTTACTAATATTTTTCAACTCCAGAATATCTGTGTAGTGCTTTTTAATATTTATTTTCTCTTTATTGATACTATAGTTGGTGAAGCATTGTTTGCATACTTAGTTTTTAGATACAGTTTTCTTTTGTTCTTTAGTATCCTTTGAAGCTAATTATAGTACCTGATTTAAAGTCTGTCTAGTAAGCCCAGTGTCTGGATTTTCTTGAGGACAGTTTCAGTTACTGTTCTTTTATTGTGTGTATGAATGTATCATACCTTCCTGTTTATTTGTGTGTCATGTGACTTTTTGTTGTTGTTGAAACAGAATATTTTAAGTAATTTGGCAGCTTTGGAGATCAGATTGCTACCTCTTCAGGATTTGATGTTGTGGCTCTTTTGTGGTGGTGATATTGTTACTGTTCAAAAACTCTACTGAACTAGTTTTCTGAAGTCTGTTTTCTTTGTCATGTGTGGTCACTAAAGTTTCTGCTTGATTTGACAGGAGTTTCCTAGTTCTGTGTATATGTTGTACATACCTTCAGTGATCTAGCATTCACTTCCTGCTTCCTCACAGCCTCAAGATTAGTTAGAAGTGAGGTGTTAGGGCCTTCTCAGATCTTTCTGGGGCATGCACAGACCCCTGACTTATGTGTGGCCGTCTTGATTTTCAGGAACATGTAGGAGCTTTTCAAAGCCCCCTGTGGCCATTCCATTCTCCGGATTTTCCTTTAACGTTTTTTTAGTTAGGCCCTTGTTTGCACCAAGTGTTACTGCAACTTTTGGCAGCTCTAATGTTAAACAGTCCTCACTATTGTTTTCTTTAAATGTCCCTGGGGAAATCTGTTTTTTAAGACACAGTTTTGTTTGGACTCTTAATTCTTTAGAATGACTCTTAATATTGGATGTGTAATAGAGGGGTGGTAAATAGTTTGCTTGATCAGTTCTCTTTCCTCTGTTAAAACCTAACCTTTCTTGATTGCTTTTTATCCTCACCCCGACCATGTCACAGTCATCTTCATCTCTTGTTACTGCTGAATCTCGCATCTACTTGTGTTATTATTACATTTGCCATGTAGTACAACCTTTTCAATGTTTCTTTTTTGTACTCGTACTAGGATCTTTAACACAATATTCTTGTCATATCTTTTGTCATACCTTGTCATACTTGTCATATCATATCATATGTCATATACATGACATATACTTGTCATATCTTGTCATACCTAAGATTGTACCTGGCATTTAGTAAAAGCTCATTAAAATTACTGAGTAGAAACAAATTTTTGCTTTCAGTTGAGGTTATTGGATAGTATTGCCTCAGGTGAAGGTTAACAGATTTTGAAACAGAGTATTTGTACTTTAATGGAATACTAGAAAGATATATAAGCAAACAAAACCAAATAATTGTATATTCAAGCACCATTTTAAGGGATGTACTTATATTATGTATTCCATTGGTCTGTGTGTGGCTCAGAATGTTGTATAATGCATGTTTTCTTTTAACATTGGAAGCCTTTAATGCATGCATGGTAAAAGTTCTTGTACTGATCTCCATATAATCATATTGTTGGATTAAATGGCACTCCTTATCATTAATGTAAAACCATTTTTTTCAGTGTGTTGAAAAATTGTGGGTCATAGGCTACTTTTAAATTATCTACTCACTTTTCTCTTATTGGTTGAGTTAAATGTTTACTCAGAACATATAGTAAACTAAACTTGCTTATTTAAGTTGTCTTCGTTATTTTAACTCATAATTTAAATATTAAATAAAACTGGTTAAATGTGAGTACAGAAAGAGTCATTGTTTCTTTTTTTCTTTCTTTTAAAGATTTTATTTATTTATTTCACAGAGAGAGAGAGATCACAAGTAGGCAGAGAGGCAGGCAGAGAGAGAGAGGGGGAAGCAGGCTCCCTGCTGAGCAGAGAGCCCAATGTGGGGCTCGATCCCAGGACACTGGGATCATGACCTGAGCCGAAGGCAGAGGCTTTAACCCACTGAGCCACCCAGGCGCCCCAGAGTCATTGTTTCTATGAAAACTTAGACTAAAGTTCTTAGAAAGCTTTGATAAAGGTGACCTGTTGAAGTTTTGCTATCAAAAGATTGGGGAAAATATTGTTAAAGTTGAGGAGCATTATACACTTAGAATGTTTAATAGATGTCACTAAATTCTCACTTCATTTTAAAAAGACCGAAATTGGATATTGCCACTGAGGCATTATACTTGTGGTCATGGTTCATGTAAGAAATGTACACAAAGAGAAAGCCTGTTTTGATAGTATCTCTGTCAATAGATTGACAAGTTAATGCACATTTATATTATTTAAAGGTAGGAATTTTTAAATTGAAATAAAATAAATATCTAAATTGAAATAAAATATGTATATTTTTAAGGTTCCCCCATTTAATTGAAATTTTCTTTTAAACTGAATTACTGAGAGCTTTTATATTATCCCTGTTCCCATACAATATGTTATACTATATTGGATTAATGAAGTATTAGACCAACATAAATTTATGACTATGTTTGACTTCAGTTGCTCTGGTTGTATGGTACTCCATTTATGTGGATATACATACCCAATTTATTTAGAATTTAAATATATTAAGTATATATTTAAGATTTCAACTTTTTTGGGGGGGAAGTTTAAACAATTTCGAACTGTGCTAAATTTCAGTTAAATAAACATGATGTAAATAACAGTGATAGAAAAGTGACATATAACCAAATGAGTGGGGAATAATATGTTACACTGCTTTTTTATTTGGAAATAGTCCAAGTTCTTTTTTTTTTTTTTAAAGATTTTATTTATTTATTTGTTAGAGCACAGGCAGAGGCAGAGGGAGAAGCAGGCTCCCTGCAGAGCAAGGAGCCCGATGTGGGACTCGATCCCAGGACGCTGGGATCATGACCTGAGCCGAAGGCAGCTGCTTAACCAACTGAGCCACCCAGGCGTCCCCAAGTTCTTTTTTTTTTATCATGCATATTGCATTTGTTCTTATTGGCTGCATAATATTTCATGGTATTTTTTCACTTTTAAATTTTTTTATTTTTTACAATGTAAATATTAAATATTCAATATGTAAATATTAAACAACACACTGCTGCACAAGCAGTGGACCAAATAAGAAATCAAGTAGCAAATCAAAATATGTCTCAAAGAAAAAGAAAATAAAGTATCCCCAAAACCTATGGAATGTGGCAAAAGCAGATGTTAGAGTGAAATTTATTCTATAAATCCTTGTATTAAAAAAATAATTAAAATAAATAACTTAAGTTATACCACAAGGAACTAGAAAAAAAAAGATCCTTAGCTGAAATTTAGTAGAGGAAGGAAATAACAAAGAAAAATCAGAAAAAGAGACCCAAAATATTAAGTATATATTTAAATTTTAAAAATTTTAGCTTTTATGTTTGATTTATTAATATAGAATTTTCTCCATAGGGGTTCACCTGGCACAGTGGCTGCTCCCCGTCTGGCTCCTACAGGTGTTAGTTGGGCTGATAAAGTAAAGGCTCATCATACCGGCTCTCCTGCTGCTTCAGATGTAGTTCCTGCTCAATCATGTCCACCAATGACTATGCAGAAGACTTCTCGCAAAAATGGCAAGTGACTTTGTTTTTCTTTTTTTCTTTTTTTTTTTCATGAAGAGAGAGAGTTTCTTAAGCAGGCTCCATGCCCAGTGTGGATCCTGAAGCAGGCTTGATCTCACAACCCTGCAATCATGACCTGAGCTGAAATCAAGAGTCAGATACTTAACTGACTGAGCCACCCAAGTGCTCCCAAAATGGCAAATGACTTTGAATCAATCTTTTTATATAGTAGACATGTAGAAGCATATGGAGTTTTATATATTTTAACCTGAAACTGATGCTAATAGTATTACATATTTATCTTTTTGCATCATTTTTGTGATATTAATTTGCCTTAAAATAATCTTAATAATCTTAAAAACTGTATGAAAGCTTATGCAGATCATTCTAATCTCAGAGTTGCCCTGTGTAAACTTTAAGAAAATCGTTCTTTTGTCAATTCATTTATGAAATCTTTATAACTCTTTTGACGTAAAGTAGAAAAAAATTGACTACTAGTTAATTCTCTGGGCGGTGTACACTTTTAAGTAGCATGTCACCATTTCATTTCATTTATATTTGAATATTATTTTGGCACTAAAATCATACTCAGTTTATCTTTGCTTACACACTTGTTTTCTATACTATGGAAATAATTATGGAGCACAAATAAATAGAACTATTATTCTGAGGACCTGTTTATTCCATAAGAATTTCCTTCATGGACTTTGACAACAATGGTATTTGTACTTTATTGTATAAAACCTGGAGTATACAGTGGAGAAGTAGAGGTCATAGGAAGGAATTTTAAGCGGACATTAAATAGTATCAGCCTTGATTTGGGAAGATAAATTTGTTGCTACAATGGGGAGGATGGGTATCATGAGGGAGCAACTAACCATGAAGGGTACCCTAGTGAGCAGTCTCACTAGGGAGTGGAATTCTTATTAATCAAAAAGAGAAGCAATGAAAATGAGAACGTACCAAATCTAACCAGAATCTCTTTCGGAACATAGACATTATCTTTTCTCTCTTAACTCAAAATTGTCTGAACTTAGAATATAAAAAGCCAAAACTGATTATCTAATGTAAAAAAAAATTCTTTTCTTTCATAAAGTATTTTATATAGAAATCCAGAGTGAATTTTTTTATTTTACACAGTTGCTAAGTTTAAGTTGTGCTAACTTGTGATATATAGAAATGTATATTCACGTAACTGTATATTTATATGTATAAAAATACACACAAACATAATTCATATCTGTAGTAATATTTTGAATTTACCTCTGGAATTAATTTCATTTTGTGTCAACTATTTCATCTTTTACTATAACTCTAATCTGTTCATGAGCATCTTTAGTCCATCTGAGGCAAGGAATATAATCCTGGATAGGAGAGGGATATGGTAGTAGGATGGTCAGAACTGCATTTAACCCTTACAAGGTGCCTTGGTACAGTTTAGAAAAAGGAGCCACGTCATCTGAGTAGACACAGCCTTATACCAATTAACTTGGCTTGGTGAGTGGAGCCTGAGGATTTCAGCTTTCATTCACAGTCTTGTAGGCTAGGGCAGAGAGGCTGAGAGGAGGAAAGAGAGAAGAGCCAGTGGGCAGGCATGTTTTTGCTCCAGGCCCGTGGGTCAGAGGATCAGAGCAGTGGACACCTTGAGCTGGGCCCCTTGGTGGGGTAGGTTCGCTGTGTCCATGCCCTGGGGCTGGCTCTGAGAGCTCTGCCAGGCCCTCCTACTCCATCTGTCACTGTAGTGGTTGGGAGGCTGTTGGACCCCAGGGGCCACACTTTAGCGCTGGAGGCTGCCCTCATCCCCCCCAAGTGAATTTCTTATACTTCTATAGAGTCTTGGATTTTAGAATTATTACAGTGAATTTATGTTATGAATTAAGGAGCACACTGAGAGTACGGGTTTCTTTTTCTTTGATGAAAGATCCCTTTAGAGCTTCTTGGTTCAAAAAGAAATGTTTTATTGGACATAACAAATGCATTGCCATCTTTACATTACAGATATTCTTTTTTCCATTTTGGCCTCAGTAAGTCGTGTTTGCTTATTTCAAATAATACCCCCTAGTTTTACCCAGTATATTGCCCTTGGTTTCTCTATATAGACTAGTAGTAGTAGAAAATTGAGAGTAGTCGTAAGTTCTTTCTCCTAGGAGAAGGTAAGAGAATGCGGAACCAAGTTTAGTTTTTGTATTGTGAGAGTCTGAGAATAATGTGTTAAATCTAATTGCAAAAAAATACCTTAAAGGAATCATGGTATTAACGTATATCATGGTTTTGTTTAAAGCATTACTCTCAGATTATTTATGAGTGTGACTTATTTGGTTGAGATGAAATGATAGGTCTTGATTATAACTAGGCTTAAAAGTATCCATGTTCATATATGAGAAATTTTGTTCTTGACTACTTTGGTCTCCAGTTTTGGGGTTTTGATATACTTTTATGAATGTGAATTATGGTTTATATCTTAAGTAATTTATAATAGCACTAGCTCTAGTATTGAAGTTTGTAATGATAGCCTATAAAAATGATTTTTGTTAATGGTGACAGTTGGAGCACATACATTTACTTTCTTTCCTAAACTCAACTAAAATGATATAAAAGGATTGAAAAATAGGACTTAAGGAAAAAGAGATAAGAGTTATAGACAAATTTTTGGAAGTTGGAAAGTAGACCAGATATTAGAGTGAGCTAGCTGAGTCCTAAACTCAGAGTGGGCAAAACTGTAGAGCAATCCAGTTTGTTCCACAGAATTCCCCAGAGGTTAAAAAATTGGGAGCAATTGTCTCTGGAAGTGAGGATAAAGGTAGGGTTTATATGTAGTCATCCCAAATTTCTCCCTGCTTGCCCTCAACTCTGAATAATAGGATGACAGTATTTCTCTCACCCCAGCAGAATATTGGAGGTTTATTCTATATGGATGGTGAAAGAGATGGTGTCTTACCTGAAGCATACCAGGCACATTGGAAAGTTGGGAGTAATGATTGATAATAAGTAGGTTAAATGGAAGACTGTAAAGATAATGTTGAGTTGCCTCATCCTTGTTTCTACTTCAAGCCCTCTTCTCCCATTGAGCTACCAGGTTTGCAGACCAAGAGAGTTCACACCTGTGGAACAAATCGAGATCCAGTATAGATCATGAGATATTGGACATGCGATATT
This sequence comes from Taxidea taxus jeffersonii, assembly GCA_003697995.1. Classification (NCBI taxonomy): domain Eukaryota; kingdom Metazoa; phylum Chordata; class Mammalia; order Carnivora; family Mustelidae; genus Taxidea; species Taxidea taxus. The sequence continues at coordinate 140 of RCUC01121765.1, read as the reverse complement.
ATGAAGTTGATACTGTAATTGGATGACTCTCTGCTCTTCTTAGGAGACTTGGGCAATCTGAAACCACGTTGTGAACTATGGTAGATTATATGCAAAGATGGGTGTCAACAATTTCTTCCATTCTTGTGCATGCATGCCAC
>ML099887.1:0-14138 GCA_003697995.1 Taxidea taxus jeffersonii | reverse complement strand
TATTTCAAACATTTTTTTTACTGTTGAATGAACATTATTAACATGTGGCCAAGATGATGTTTGGGGGACCTAAAGACTGAATAAAGAGTGTAAAATTGGGGTTAATCTAGGAACTGTATGTGAAGATAGTCTTCTGCAGTCAAATGCTCTACCACTGAGCTATACCCCCCTCTTGAAGATAGTCCTCTGAGTTCTCTCCTTCAGTCTCCCTGACAATAAAGAACAAGAAAGAACCAGCATTCCTGCATTGGAGACTGTATCTCTTCAGTCAGTAGGTTTTGAGCTTCCTTTATGAAGGGTTTTTCTCAGGGTGACATTGGACACTAATCTATATTTTTAAAGTGACACACATAAAGCCCTTGACTGGTATGTTATTACACGCCTGAGACATCAAGGTGATTGCATTGCTAAAATTCACCATTTGTTGTGGTTTCCTGGTTGCAAAAATTCCATCTTTTCTTTTGATAGGATACAATGCCTGAAATATTATTTTATGCTGGTCCTTCTGTTTCAGTTTTTTTTTAAGCGGACAGAATTCAAACATAGAAGGCAAACAATACAATTTAGAAAAGGATAAAAGAAATGTAAAGAATTGGGTGGAGTAACATGTATATTATATTGTTACTCTGTGTTTTTCCTTTTTCTTTTTTTTTTATAGATTTTTATTTATTTATTTGACAGAGAGAGATCACAGGCAGGCAGAGAGGCAGGCAGAGAGAGAGGAAGGGAAGCAGGCTCCCTGCTCTGCAGAGAGCCCGATGCGGGGCTCCATCCCAGGACCCTGGGATCATGACCTGAGCCAAAGGCAGAGGCTTTAACCCAATGAGCCACCCAGGCACCCCTGTGTTTTTCCTTTTTCTATAATGAAAGACAAAAGATACTATTTAGGTTGAATTTTATCCCCCCATACACAACTTTCAAGATAGAGTAGTATACACATTCAATCCAACTTAACTTTATAGATGATTAAAGGTCTGAATATATTGGCTTCTAGCATTACCACATCCCCTGGACCTCCTAAGTGATTTTAAGCAGGTTACCATCAAGACATCAGTTCAAACATAAAAGATATCTGATTCACTATAAACCTTCAGCATCAAAATATAATTTTTCTGGGGCACCTGGGTGACTCAGTAGGTTAGGGCCTCTGCCTTCGGCTTGGGTCGTGATCCCAGGGTCCTGGGATGGAGCCCTACATCGGGCTCTCTGCTCAGCCTGCCTCCTCCTCTCTCTCTCTGCCTGCCTCTCTGTCTACTTGTGATCTCTGTCTGTAAATAAATAAATAAAATCTTTAAATATATATATATATACACATATATGTATATATATAATTTTTAAAAAATATTTTATTTATTTATTCATCAGAGAGAGAGGCACAGCGAGAGAGGGAACACAAGCAGGGGGAGTGAGAGAGGGAGAAGCAGGCTTCCCGCTGAGCAAGCAGCCCGATGTGGGGCTCGATCCCAGGACGCTGGGAACATGACCGGAGCTGAAGGCAGACACTTAACGACTGAGCCACCCAGGTACCCCTGTATATATATAATTTTTCTGTAAGTGTTAATTTTCTGTAAAAGATTTCAATTTCTAGAGAAGCAGCTTTCAGGCTGTCTTGGTATTCTAAATCAGTTGTTTGATAATTTTGTAGCTGATAAATGTAGTATGATAGAAAATCTCCATTTCTGTGTTCTTCTCCTGCCTTTATATTTCCTATTCTCTGTAAGTTTAATGGGAAAAAAGAAAAATTAAATGTAAAAACATATGTATCAACTGCCAGCATTTGCTTTGCATTCTGATACAGTATTTTTTTACCCTATGGAGTTATCCTTGTTACTATTACAAATACTGGTGAAATTAATGTTCCATTGGGAACAATTGTCCAAACTATTTTACCCTTGTTTCAAAAGAAGGTGTAATGTGACATATCAAACATTGTGCTTTTGACAGCTCAGCCGAGCACTACTTGCTCCATGGAAATCACTGTCACTTAGATGCTGAGTTTCTTGGCTCAAGAGCTGAACATATTTTCAGAGGCATCAGAGTAATTAAAGAAAAGAAGGCAGAGGAAAGGCTCTGACTCTTAATCTATGCTTAAAAGACATAAATAACAGGGTCATTACACTGAAAGTTAAAAACTACATAAATGAATCAGAACTTCTGGAGGCATATGATGAATCCTAGATGAGAGAAAAATATTAGTAGCTAAACCACTTCAAATTTGGGGGAAATGAGATTCCAGTGTCACTTCATATTTTTCCTACATGTTCCTTACAGCAATATTTGCTATTTCATTCTCCTGCAGATGAATTGGTCATGTGTCTCCAAGGGACTGGGCAATCTGCTTATCTGGGATTTTCTTCACATGACCTGCATTAAAATTATTTAATTATAACACAGGCTGTATTTCCTTTCTGAATTGCAACCAGTTTGTATGTAGAAGTATAATTGATCTTGTAACACTGCGACAAAACAATTTATGGGAAAGCTTAAACTTACTATATTTGCTTAAAAATTTAACATGAAATTAAGGATGAGAAACATTAAGTTGAAGTTAAGAAAGTAGGTATATTCTCCATATACCTCTAATTTCCTTGAATATTTCTATTTATAGTTTCATTGCCTCATATCTTTTATGTTTTATAAACAAAATTGAGAAAAATAAACCTCCCATCTCTCCCCTTTCTCAAAACTCTTTATATTTTTCATTCCAACATAGAAGTTTTTTGTTTTGAGTTAAGGCAAAATGCATCAGACATTCAGACAATAATATGCCTAAGAAGAACTAGAGAAGATGTACAAGATTTTTTTTTTAATAATCTTGGGTGATATCAAAGAGCTATCAAGTTTATGGAGAATTAAGGGACTAATATCTAGGGAAACAAAGAATACCCAAGTGGTGGTCTGGCTATTAAGAGGGACCAACTTTCTCCTAGATCCTAGATCTCCTAGATCCTGGATGTCTTAAGAAGGTGAAGAAATCTTCAATCAATTCACAGCCTCATGGAGCAAAAACTGGAGTTCAAGGTCCATAAAAGTGCTTGTTAAGTGCCTAGGGCTCTGAAAATCACCCTAAAAGAAAACCTAAACTGTAAACAAATCAACCTCCTTAAAGATTTAAACTAGATGAATATTATCTTCCTTCCTGATTATATGGTATCTCTTTTGTTTTTAGGCTCCTGTCAGAAGTCAGTGCAAATTTTCTCTAGAGAGAGATAATGTCATTATAGGTGCTAGTGACCTTTACAACTTTTCATATTTAATATCCACCGACAAGAAAAAAAAATACATAGGTAATAAATAGCATGGCAAAGAGGTGCCTGGGTGGCTCAGTTAGTTAAGCATCTGCCTTCAGCTCAGGTAATGATCGAAAGGTCCTGAGATTGAGCTTTGTGTTGGGCTTCCTGCTCAGTGGAGAATCTGCTTCTCCCTCCCCACTCTACCTGCTGCTCCCCCACTCCCTCTGCTTGTGCTCTCTCTCTCTCTCTCTCCGGTGTCAAGTAAATAAATTAAATATTAAAAAAAAAAGAAAGAAAAGGAAAGAAAACATGACCAAAAACTAAGAGAAATTATAAAAACTGAAACTATCTAGAAATTCTGATAATAGAGTTACTGAGTAAGTATTATTTCTGTTTATGTTGAAATACCTGTGATTGGCATGCACAGGGAAATGAAACAGAAGATTGAGAATTTAGCTGAATAACTATAAAAAGTACAAAACAAATTTTACAATGATAATATACAGCAACTGAAAATAGAAACTTAATGAATGTAAAGCAAATTAGACATGGGCAAAAGAGAATTAGTAAACTGAATATTACATCAGAAAAACATCTGATAACATAGCCTGTAAATGCATGAAGCAAGAATTCATACTAAAAAATAAACTAGGCATGGGGTGCCTGGGTGGCTCAGTGGGTTAAGCCTCTGCCTTCGGCTCAGGTCATGGTCTCAGGGTTCTGGGATCGAGTCCCACATTGGGCTCTCTGCTCAGCAAGGAGCCTGCTTCTCCCACTCTCTCTATCTTCCTCCTTGCTTACTTGTGATCTCTCTCTCTCTGTCAAATAAATAAATAAAATATTTATAAATAAATGAATAAGCTAGGCAAATTCACAATCATAGTACATATAAAATATTTACAAAACTTTGGTGCACCTTTGGCAACCTTCTACAGGACTCATAAAAACAATTTATTATTTGACCACGAGTTTACCAGAAAATTGCTTTTATTTGAAAATTGAGCAACATATCACTAACTCTTGAGTCAAAGAATCACAATGTAGATGAAAAGTAATTTGAATTGAATAATAAAATTCTACACTATGAGATTTGTAGTATATAGCTAAAATCATGCTTAGAGATTTGTAGCTATAAACAGGTATTTCAGAAATAGTAAAAAGCCTTAAATATATGAACTAAGTATCCCTCTCAAGAGCTTTATAAAAACAGCAGGTTAAACCAAAGAATGAAGAAGAAAGAAAAGACAATTAAGAGAGAAACAGGTGGTATAAAAAACAATTACAGATTAGGAAGGACCAAAAAAGTCAAATGTTGTTGATATGAAAATAGAATGTTTCTATAAAAGAACAAATAAAATAAAACGTTTTAAAAAGCTTGTTAAGAACAAAAGAAGAATAGATACAAATAACCTATACTGGAGCGAAAAGGAGATCTCATTGTTTATCCTACAGACAACAAAAATATAATACAAGAACATTAGGAATAACTTCATGCCAATTAACAGCAAAAGAAAAGTGCAACTTTCACAAGTAAGTGAAACCATATGATAATTGACTCTCTCTGCTTGACTTACTTGTGGAGCATAAGGAATAACACGGAGGACATTGAGAGATGGAGAGAAGTGAGTTGGGGGAAATTGGAAGGGGAGACAAACCATGAGAAACTATGGACTCTGAGAAACAAACTGAGGGTTTTGGAGGGGAGGGGGGATAGAGGGTTGGTGACCATGGTGGTGGGTATTATGGAGGGCACATATTGCATGGATCACTGGGTGTGGCACATAAACAATGAATTCCAGAACACTGAAAAGAAATAAAATAAGACAAAAACAAAAACAAAAGAAAAAAAGTGCAACTTTCCAGAATAATACTACTTACCAAAGCTCACTTAAGACAATATAGATAAATCTTAATAGTCCTATAGCTATTCTTTCCACAAGGAAAATTTCACAGCCAAAATACAACAATGAAAAAATTCTACCAATTTTGAGGCAAGAAATAACACTTTTTTCACATAAACTCTTCTACATATAGAAAAAGGGGAACATGTTAAAACAAATTTTCTAAGTCCAAAATCTTTGAAACCAAAATTTGTCAAGGGCATTAGTAAAATTATAAGCCTATAAATCTTGTGAGTTAAATGTAAATATTTTAAGTAAAAATCTAGGAAACAGCATCCAGCAATATTTATGAAACTTAATGAATCTTAAATAAGTTGGACTTATTTCAGGAATTTAAAGTTAGTTTAACACTAGAAAATCCCATGCCATGTTTTTACAGAATATAAAGAATATAAGAATAATTATGAGCAATCCAGTACTTACAGAAAAACACTTTTGTATGTTATAGATTTTTTTTTATTTTTGTTATGTTATATTAGTCACTGTACAGTGCATCACTAGTTTTTGATGTAGTATTCCATGATTCATTGGTTGTGTATAACACCCAGTGTCCATGCAATCTGTACCCTCCTTAATACCCATCACCAGGCTAACCCATGCCCTCACCCACCCCCAGCTCCAACTGAAACTCTCGGTTTGTTTCCCAGAGTCCATAGTCTCTCATGTTTATCTCTCCCTCTGATTCCCACTTCATTTTTCCCTTCCTTCTCCTAATGCCCTCCATTCTATTCCTTATGTTCCACAAATTAGTGAAACCATATGATAATTGTCTTTCTCTGCTTGACTCATTTCACTTAGCATAATCTCCTCCAGTTCCACCCATGTTGATACAAATGCAAATGGTAGGTATTCATCCTTTATGATGGCTGAGTAATATTCCATTGTATATACGGACCACACCTTCTTTATCCATTCATCTGCTGAAGGGCATCTTGGCTCCTTCTGCAATTTGGCTATTGTGGACATTGCTGTTATGAACATTGGGCATACATGTGGCCCTTCTTTCACTACATCTGTATCTTTGTGGTAAATACCCAGTAGTGCAATTCCTGGGTCATAAGGTAGAACTATTTTTAACTTTTTCTTTTTTTTAAGATTTTATTTATTTATTTGACAGAGAGGGAGAGCACAAGGAAGGGGAACAGCAGGCAGAGGAGAGGGAGAAGCAGGCTCCCCACTGATCAGGGAGCCCCATGTGGGGCTCAATCCCAGGACCCTGGGATCATGACCTGAGCCGAAGGCAATGCTTAACCATTGAGTCACCCAGGCGCCCCTATTTTTAACTTTTTGATGAGCCTCCACACTGTTTTCCAAAGTGGCTGTACCAACTTGCATTCCCACCAACAGTGTAAGAGGGTTCTGCTTTCTCCACAACCTCTTCAACATTTTTTGTTTCTTGCCTTGTCAATTTTTGCCATTCCAACTAGTGTAAGGTGGTATCTCAATGTGGTTTTGATTTGAATTTCCCTGATGGCTAATGATGTTGAATATTTTTCATGTGTCTATTAGCCATTTGTATGTCTTCTTTGGAGAAATATCTGTTCATGCCTTCTGCCCATTTTTTTACTTGATTATTTGTTTTTTGGGTGTTGAGTTTGAGAAGTTTTTTATAGATCTTGGATACTGGTCCTTTATCTGTAGCATCACTTGCAAACATCTTCCCACATTCCGTGGGTTGCCTCTTTGTTTTGTTGACTATTTCCTTTGCTGTGCAGAAGATTTTTTTCTTGATGAAGTCCCAAAAGTTCATTTTTGCTTCTTTTCCCCTCTTGCCTTTGGAGACCTGTCTTGAAAGAAGTTGCTGTAGCTGATGTCAAAGAGGGTATTTTCTTTTTGATGGATTCCTGTCTCACATTGAGGTTGTTCATCCATTTAGAGTTTATCTTTGTGTACAGTGGAAGGGAATGGTCGAGTTTTGTTCTTCTGTATATAGCTGTCCAATTTCCCCAGCACCATTTACTGAGGAGACTCTTTTTTCCATTGAATAGTTTTCCTTGCTTTGTCAAATATTAGTTGACCATAGAGTTAAGGGTCCATTTCTGGGCTCTTAATTCTGTTCCATTTATTCATGTGTCTGTTTTTGTGTCAGTACCATGCTATCTTCATGATCACAGCTTTATAATATAGCTTGAATTCAGGCAACATGATCCCCCAAGCTTTCTTTTTCTTTTTCAACATTTCCTTGGTGATTCAGGGTCTTTTCTGATTCCATACAAATTTTAGGATTGTTTGTTCCAGCACTTTCAAAAATGCCATTGGTATTTGGATTGGGATGGCATTGAAAGTATAGATTGCTTTGGGCAGCATTGACATTTTAACAATATTAACTCTTCTGATCCATGAGCATGGAATGCTTTTCCACCTTTTTGTGCCTTCTTCAATTTCTTTCATAAGTGTTCTGTAGTTTCTAGAGCATGCATCCTTTGCCTCTTTGGTTAGGTTTATTCCAACGTATCCTATGGTTTTTGGTGCTATTGTAAATAGAATCCATTCCCTAATTTCTCTTTCTACAGTAACATTGTTAGTGTATAGGTTTCTGTGCAATGATTCTGTATCCTGCCACATTACTGAATTGCTGTAAGAGTTCTAGTAATTTGGGGGTAGAGTCTTTTGGGTTTGCCACATGAAGTATCATGCCATCTGCGAATAGAGAGAGTTTGACTTCTTTGCCAATTTGAATATCTTTTATTTCATTTTTTTTAAACATTTTATTTATTTATTCAACAGACAGAGATCACAAGTAGGCAGAGAGGCAGGCAGAGAGAGAGGAGGAAGCAGGCTCCCTGCTCAGCAGAGAGCCCGATGTGGGGCTCGATCCCAGGACCCTGAGATCATGACCTGAGCTGAAGGCAGAGGCTTTAACCCACTGAGCCACCCAGGTGCCCTCTTTTATTTCATTTTGTTGTCTGATTGCTATCACTAGGACTTCAAGCACTATGAATAATGGTGAGAGTGTGCATCCTTGTCATGTTCCTGATCCTAAAGGAAAGGCTCTCAGCTTTCCCCATTGAGACTGATATTCGCTGTGGGTTTTTCATAGATGGATTTTATTAAATTGAGGAATGTTCCCTCTATCCTTATACTTTGAAGAGTTTTAATCAGGAAGGGATGCTGTATTTTGTCAAATGTTTTTTTCTGCATCAATTGGGAGGACCATATGGCTCTTCTCTCTTCTCTTACTAGTGTGTTTTATCACACTGATTGATTTGCAAATGTTGAACCACTCTTGCATCCCGGGGTAGACCTCACCTGGTTGTGATGGATAATCCTTTTAACGTACTATTAGATTATCTTAGCTAGGATCTTGTTGAGAATTTCGGCATCCATATTCATCAGGGATATTGGTCTGAAATTCTCCTTTTTGATGGGGTCTTTGCCAGGTTTGGGGATCAAGGAAATGCTGTTCTCATAGAAAGAGTCTGGAAGTTTTCCTTCTGTTTCTGTTTTTTGAAGCAGTTTCAGAATAGGTATTATTTCTTCTTTGAATGTTTGGTAGAATTCCCCAGAGAATCCATCAGGCCCTGAACTCTTGTTTATTGGGAGGTTTTGATCACTGCTTCAATTTCGTTACTGGTTATAGGTCTATTCAAGTTGTCAATTTCTTCCTGTTTCAGTCTTGGTAGTTTATAGGTTTCCAGGAAGGCATCCATTTCTTCTGGTTTGCTTGATAATAATTTCTAATAATTATTTCTATTTCCTTGGTAGTCATGATCTCTCCCCTTTCATTCATCATTTTATTAATTTGGGTCCTTTTTCTTTCCTTCAGGGTAAGTATGGCTAGTGGCTTATTGATCTTATTAATTCTTTCAAAGAACAAGCATCTAGTTTTGTTGCTTTGCTCTACTGTATTCCTGGTTTCTAATTTATTGATCTCTCCTCTAATCGTAATTATTTCTCTTCTTGTGCATGGCTTGGGCTTTATTTGTTGTTCTTTCTCCATTTCTCTAGGGTGTAAAGTTAGTTTGCGTATGCAAGATTTTTCCATTTTTTTTTTTGGGTGAGGCTTGGATGGCTATGTATTTCCCTCTTAGGACTGCCCTTGCAGTATCCCATAGGTTTTGGACATATGTGTTTTCATTCTCCTTGATTTCCATGAATTGTTTAAGTTCTTTTTTTATTTCCTGGTTGACCCAAACATTCTTAAGCAGGGTGGTCTTTAGCTTCCAATTATTTGAATTTCTTCCAAATTTTTTCTTGTGATTGAGTTCCAGTTTCAAAGATTTATGCTCTGATTTTATATTCAAGGAGTAATCTCAATCTTTTGATATTGGTTGAGCCCTGATTTGTGACCCAGTATGTGGTCTATCTGGAGAAAGTTCCATGAGCGTTTAAGAAGAATGAGTATTCTGTTGTTTTAGGATGGAATGTTCTGTATATATCTGTGAGGTCTATCTGGTCCAGTGGGTCATTCAAAATTCTTGTTTCTTTCTTGGTTTTCTGCTTAGATGATCTGTCTATTGCTGAGAGTGAAGTGTTGAGGTCTCCTACTATTAACGTATTATTACCAATATGTCTATTTAGGTTAACAGTTGGCTTGTGTAATTGGCTACTCCCATGGTGAGGGCATTGATACTTAAAATTGTTAGATCCTCTTGTTGGATAGACCCTTTAAGAATGATATAATGTCCTTCTGTATCTCTAACTACAGTATTTGGCTTAAAATCTAATTAGTCTGTTATGAGAATTGCTACCCCCAACTTTCTTTTGAGATCCATTCATGTGAAAAATGGTTCTCCATACCTTCACTTTCAGTCTGGATGTATCTTTAGTTTCAATGAGACTCTTGTAGACAGCATATACATGGGCCATGTCTTTTTATCTAATCTACAATCCTGTGCTGTTTCATGGGAGCATTTAGGCCATCATGTTGAGAGTGATTATTGAAAGATATGATTTTGTCATCATGTTGCCTGTGAAGTCCTTGTTTCTGTAGATTGTATCTGTAAATTTCTGGTCTATGTTACTCTTGGCATCTTTCTCCTTTTATATTTCTTGCAGGACTGGCTTAGTGGTCACTTATTCTTTCAGTTTCTGCTGGTCTTGGAAGTTCCTTGTCTCTCCATCCATTCTGAATGACAGCCTTGCTGGATAAATTATCCTTGGCTGCATGTTCTTCTCATTTACTACCCTGAAAATGTTTTGCAAGCCCGTTCTGGCTTGCCAGGTCTCTGTGGACAGGTCTACATTATTCTGATGTTCCTTCCTCTGCACATAAAAAATCTCTTCCCCCTCACCACTTTCAAGATTGTTTCCTTGGATTTAAGATTTGCAAACTGCACTATTATATGTCATGACATCAGTATATTCTCATTGATCTTGGGAGGGGTCCTCTCTGCCTCTTGGACATAAATGCTTGTTTCCTTTCCCAGATTAGGGAAGTTCTCAACTACAATTTGCTCAAATATATCTTCTAGACCTCTCTTTCTCTCCATCCCCTCAGGGATCCCAATAATTCTGATATTGGAATGTTTCATTGAGTCACTAATCTCTCTCAGTTTAATCCCTTGGGTTTTAATTTGTTTTTTCCTTGCCATCTCGATTTCCTTCTTTTCTCTCATTTTATCCACTATCTCACTAATTTGTTCTCTGCCTCATTTACCCTGGCAGTCAGAGTATCTAGTTCAGACTGCATTTCATTCATAGCATTTTTAAGTTTGGCCTTATTAGATCTCATCTCTGCCCTTAGAGATTCTATATTGTTGTTAATATTTTTTCTCAAGCCTAGATATCACTTTCATAATAATAATAATTGTTGCTCTGAAGTCTATCTTGGACATCTTGGTTATATCCATATCCATATCCATTAGTTCTGTTGTGGAGGCCACAGTCTCTGAATCTTTCTTTTGTTAGAGTTTGCTCCTCTTAGTCATTCTGTTGAGGAATAGTTGAGGGAATGTACAGAGTCCAAAGTATTTCCCACAACCCAACCAAGATGCACCTGTTTTATAGGGACCTTAAGGTTGTCAGCCTCTTGTTCTTCCAGCCTGTCTTCTGGGAGAGGGGCCTGCCACATTGTTAATTAGGCAACCCTGGTTGGGCAGAGTTGCCCTGCCCCCTGTTGCGGGGGGCGGTGATGGGCTCAGTAAAAACCAGTGTTTGCAGTTTTTGATCTCTGCAGGCTTTCCATGGCAGCTTTCCCTGTCTCTTCCTAGAGTCAGAGTGGAAGTGACCATATCCAAACCTTTGTCTCAGAACAGAGAGATCACAGTGTGCTCTTCATTGAGCAATCCAGGCTACATTGTCTCTCTTTCTGTCTGTGCTGCTAAGAACTGCAGCATTCTCAGTTGTGTGCCCCACAACAGCACTCCCAGCCTCGCTCCCAAGGTTGGACACCTCTCTGCCCTTTGTGCCTCTAAAACTGTAAACCATTGCTGGTTTGCACACACATCCCCATAGCTCCTGGTTTCAGTCTGGGAGCTGCCCTAAAATCCTTTCCCCACAACTCCCAGTCTGCAGGTCTGTGCCTGGTCACCCATGTGGGAGGCTTTGCCTTCCTCGTGCAAGATCACAGAGGCTCCCTTCCCCTTCCATTATCTTCTGATATCTGCCCACAAAATCACTGCTTCCTGCTTCATACCTTGAGACCAACTGCTGGAGAAATTCTGTCTGTAGAGATCCAGTTATATCTTCTTACATCTCAGGCTGATTTTGTGGGTGTTCAGAATGGTCTGGTAGATATCCAGATCAATTCAGGGGACCAGTTGAAATAGGGTCCTCTATTCCTCTGCCATCGTTTTTCTTCCCCCTAGAAAATCACATTTGATAAAATTCATCATTGATTTGTAATAATGAAAAAAATGCTTTATCCCTGTAGGAATAGAAGGAAACTGCCTTAATCTAATAAGAACAAGTACCTAATCTGAGAATAATCTGTTAATTAGTTGCTGTGAGTATTGTAAATAATGATATGCATAATTATTTTAGATGCCAGCCAAGAATATATTACTAATGAAATATTGAATACTCTACTAAGATTAGGAATGAGATAAGGATGTCTACTATTACCATTCCTGTTCCATAGAGTATAAATGGTCATAATCAATGCATATAAAATACATGAAAATTGGAAAAGTAGAAATATCACTCATGGTATTTAAAGATGGATTTAATTATATATTAAATTATTAGCAATAAATTATAAACTATATACTAAGATAATTTACACAATCACACCAAAAAGAATAAAATACTGAGGAATAAATTTGACAAAGGATATGAAAGACCTATACTCTGAAAACTATAAAATATGATGAAAGAATCTGAAGATGACCCAAACAAATGGAGAGATATTCCATGTTCATGGATTGAAAGAATTAATATTGTTAAAATGTCCATAATAGGGCACCTGGGTGGCTCAGTGGTTTAAGCCGCTGCCTTCGGCTCAGGTAATGATCTCAGGGTCCTGGGATCGAGTCCCACATTGGGCTCTCTGCTCAGCAGGGAGCCTGCTTCCCTCTCTCTCTCTCTCTCTGCCTACTTGTGATCTCTCTCTGTCAAATAAACAAATAAAATCTTTTAAAAAAATGTCCATAATAATTACCCAAAGCAATCTACAGGTTCAATGCAATCCTATCAAAATATGAATATAATTTTTCACGAAACTAGAATACATAATCCTAAAATTTGTATGGAACCACAGGAGGCCCTGAAGAACCAAACCAGTCTTGAGAAAGAACAAAGCTAGAGGTATTACAATTTCAGGTTTCAAGATATACTACAAATTATCATGATCAAAATAGTATGGTACTAGCACAAAAAATATATATATATAGATTGAAGGAAATGGATAGAAAGCCAAGAAATAAACCCACATCTGTATGTTAAATTAGACAATGACAAAGGAAGCAAGGATATACAATGGGGAAAAGATAGTCTCTTTAATAAATGGTGCTGGGAAAACTGGACAGGTACATGCAAAAGAATGAAATTGGGCCACTGTCTTATACCATACATAAAAATAAAACTCAGGGGGTGCTTGTGTTGTTCAATTGGTTAAGGGTCCAACTCTTAATTTCATCTTAAGGTCATGATCTCAGAGTGGTGAGACTGAGCCCTGTGTTGAGTTCCATGTTGGGCATGGATCCTGCTTAAGATTCTGTCTCTCTCTTCCTCTGCCTCGGGCCCCCACCGCTCACATTCTCTCTCTCTAAAAAACAAAACAAAACAAACCCTCAAAATGGACAAAAGACCTAAATGTGAGACCCGAAACCATAAAACTCCTAGAAGAAAACATATGCAGTAATCTCCTTGACATCAGCCTTAGCAACATACTTATGGATATATCTCCTCAGGCAAGAAAAACAAAAGCAAAAATAATCTGTTGAGACTACACAAAAATAAAAAGCTTTTGCACAGTGAAGGAAACAATCAACAAAATGAAAAGATAACCTACTGAATGGGAGAAGATATTTACAAATGATATATTTGATATGGGGTTGGTGATCAAAATATATAAAAACTTACACAGCCTGACACCAAAAATCCCAAATAATCCACTAAAATATGTAGTGAACCCAAATAGAGATTCTCCTAAGAAGACATCCCAGTGGCCAACAGATATATGAAAAGATGCTCAACATCATTAGTTATTAGGGAAATGCAATTCAAAAATACCATGAAACATCACTGCACACCAATCAGAATGGCTATATATCACATAGAAAAGAAAAATAACAAGTGTTGGCCAGGATGTGGAGGAAAGGGAATGCTCATGCACTGTTGCTGGGAATGTAAATTGGTGCAACCACTGTGGAAAACAGTATTGAGTTTCTCAAAAAATTAAAAATAGAAATATCACACAATCCAGTAATTCCACTGCTGGGTCTTTTACCCAAAGAAAATGAAAACACAATTCAAAAAGATATATGCATGCCTATGTTTATTGCAGAATTATTTACAATAGTCAAGATGTTGAAACAACTAAGAGTCCATCAATAAAAGAATAGATAAAGAAGATGTCTACATACATACAATGGCCTATTATTCAGCCATTAAAAAAAAAAAA
>RCUC01121762.1:0-26625 GCA_003697995.1 Taxidea taxus jeffersonii | reverse complement strand
TTTTTTTTTTTTTTTAAGATTTTATTTATTTGACAGGTGGGAGGGAGGGAGAGAGCACACACGGAAAGGAGCAGCAGGCAGAGGGACAAGAAGCAGGCTCCCCACTGAGCAGGGATCCTGATGCAGGGCTCAATCCCAGGACCATGACCTGAACTGAAGGCAGATGCTTAACGGACTGAGCCACTTAGGTGCCCATTTTTAACTTCCCAATTTGCATTCCCACCAACTGTACATCCTCTCCAACATTTGTTGTTTCTTGCCTTGTTGGTTTTAGCCATTCTAACAGATATGAAGTGATATCCCACTGTAGTTTTAATTTGTATCTCCCTGATGTAAAGATGTTCAACATCTTTACATCTGTCTGTTGGCCATCTGTATTTATTTTTTGGAAGAATGTCCATGTCTTCTGCCCATTTTTTAATTGGATTATTTTCTGTGCTACCCATAAAAGTTTTAAATATATATAATGACCTAACTTAATTTTTACAAAAATATCTTCCATGTAGTTCTATTTCTTTATATCCTTCCCTAGTTGAAATGAAGGTCTGAGGCAGCATTGTATAGTGGTTAGGAATACAGATTCCCCAAGTCTGCCTAAGTTCAAATCTTGGCTCTGTTAGCATTACTAGGTTGACCTTGAACAAGATAGTATCTCTTCTTCCATTCTCCATAAAATGTAAAATCCTTCTGCTTCTGTTTATTTATATAATGGTGATAACAGTACCTACCTCTTGAGCTTGTTATGATTAAGTGAATTAATATTTGAAAAATGCTTAGAGCAAGGCCCGCCAGAGCCTGACACACAGTAAATGTGTGAGATGTTAATCTCTGAAATTTAAAAGTCATTAGAAAATTATGATTCTCTCAAAATCTGATTTAGTAGTTTAGTAATATCTATGTCACATAAAAGGAACAATGTTAAGTAAATACGTAGAACTGCCAAAAAAATACCTAGTATCACTAAGAAAGTAATGCCATTTTCTTTCTTTCTTTTTTAAAGATTTTATTTATTTTAAAGACAGACATCACAAGTAGGCAGAGAGGTAGAGAGAGAGAAAGGGAAGCAGGCTCCCTGCTGAGCAGAGAGCCTGATGCTGGGCTCCATCCCAGGATCCTGGGATCATGACCTGAGCCAAAGGCAGAGGCTTTAACCCACAAGCCACCCAGGCGCCCAGTAATGCCATTTTCAACTGTGTTTTGGCAAAATAATAGCAAAGCTTTGGAATTTTAAAGGCCACAATGCACAAGAATTCGTCTTGCTTACCTCTAATGATAAAAACTGCAAGATTGTTTCTTTGGGTAGATCCACCTGTTGATAAACAAAAATGTCATCTGTCAGGGAACCCTAGGCAGCACATACTGACTTGTCACAATGGTGTCACTTTGGATGGAGCAACATGAATCAGGCTTACACAATCTGGGATGCTACTGTGCTGTATCAAATCAAGCACATATAAATGAACCATAGAGTGGTAAGATGTCAGCACTGGGGAACAGATACCCCCAGTCCTCACAGTACACCCCAAAGGCTTGATGCTGCTGCCTATACTCTATTTTTTTTTTAAGATTTTGGTTTTTTATTTATTTGACAGAGATCACAAGTAGGCAGAGAAGCAGGCAGAGAGGAGGAAGCAGGCTCCCCGCTAAGCAGAGAGCCCAATGTGGGGCTCGATCCCAGGACTCTGAGATCATGACCCGAGCCGAAAGCAGAGGCTTTAACCCACTGAGCCACTCAGGCGTACTCTGTATATTTTTAATAAGGCAAAAGTCTGAAATATTTTAGAAAAATGGCGATTCTTGTTTTTACTTCCCCTGCCCCCCCATCTTCCAGAGGAAGAAAACGACAAACACAAAACCTTCCATTTTCTCCCCAACTTTTATAGATTTAGATTACATGCAGTTCACATCAGTGATGAAAGGCCTGCATCCCCAAACTGTGCATGGGAGCAAAAATGCCCTGACTTCTGAGGAAATGACTTTGATGACAGGGACACAAGCAGTTTTCAAAATGTTAGAGCAACTTACAGCCAAAATTTCAATTTCACTGCTTTTCTGATGTAAGTTGGCAAGGGAGGTCTGAAGTCGTGTTTGTACCTGAAGAAGAAGACATGTCAGAATTCAGAACCTGTCAACACAAACCATTGTTCTCCATTTTATTTCCTATTTTATAAACAACCAAGAGGGACAAACTAAGGCCTAGCAGGGCTCCCAAAGATTACCTAGGGACTTGGAAAGATGAATGCCCAGCCTATCTGGATCTCAGGACAACTGAGATTTTATAGTTTTGTGTTTTTTTTTGGTTTTGTTTTTTTAAGATTTTTAATTGACAGCAAGAGAAGGAACACAAGCAGGGCGGAGTGGTAGAGAAGCAGGCTTCCTGCTGAGCAGGGAGCCCAATGCAGGGCTCTATCCCAGGACCCTGGGATCATGACCTGAGCCAAAGGCAGCTGTTTAACAACTGAGCCCCCCAGGCACCCCCTAAAGCCTGTTTTGATAATAATCCACTTATTTCTTTATAATTTTGAAATGACACCTAGAAGCTCAGGGCATTGAAACTGCATGTGGAAGTAAGGGGATTTTGGTATTAAGCTAAATTTGGAAAAAGGGGAAGATGGTTCAGGACATGGAACTGAAATATGGTAGGGGATGAGCGCAGAACAAAGATGTAAAAATGAGTTGCTGGTGCACTATACTGAGAAATAGCTAAGAGTGCGATATAAAAATGAGGTAACTTAATCTTTTCTATTTTGATCTAGTCTTTTTTTTTTTTTTTTTAAAAAGATTTGTTTATTTGAAGACAAACCGTAAGAGACTCTTAAAGTGAGGGTTGCTAGGGGGATATGGGAGGCAGGGATAGGGCTGCTGGGTTATGGACATTGGGGAGGGTATGGGCTATGGTAAGTGCTATGAAATGTGTAAGCCTGATGGTCCACAGGCCTGTACCCCTGGGGCAAATAATACATTATATGTTAATAAAAAAAATATTTGAGAGAGTGAGCATGAGCAAGCAGAGGCTGAGAGAAAGAGAAGGATATTCTACCCTGAGCATGGTGCCCAACTTGGGGCTTGATCTCACAATGCTGAGATCATGACTTGACCTGAAATCAAAAGTCAGAAAACTTAACTGAGCCACCCAGGTGCCCCTCTAATCATATTTCTAAATAATGACTGCTCTCTACCCATTTCTCAAGTGAGGCCAGTGTCCTGACTTAGGGCAGTCCTCTGGTTAATGAGCTATCTTTCCTCTCCACCTATTTAAATCCTTCAGGGATTCCCTGCTCCAGGAAACCTTTATCTATCATCCAAGCAGACACCGATATCCACAATGTTCCCATGTCCAATGCTCACCTTCAGTGTATCTAATTCAGTATTCTGTTACTTCTCTTTTGTTGTTCCCTAAGTATATAATACCTATGCTTCTAAGGTTATAGACTCTTTGAGGATTGGGGCCATGCTATATGTCTTTTAAATTTTATACAGCATTTCACACAGAATCAGGCAGATAGCAAATACCAAAAACGTGTATGCAGTGAGAAACCTGCTTACAGTCTTGGAATAGTTCTCTTCTGCTTTGTTACTTCTTTTTTTTTAAATAAAGATTTTATTTATTTATATATTTGTCAGAAACAGAGCGCACAAGCAGGGAGAGCAATAGGCAGAGAGAGAAATAGGCTCCCTGCTAAGCAAGCAGCCTGATGTAGGACTTGACCCCAGGATCTGGACCTGGGCTGAAAGCAGACGCTCAACCAACTGAGCCACCCAGACATCCCTGCTCTGTTACTTAGAACAGAAACAAAGCTACCCCATCTGTCATTAGATCCAAATCACAAAGTCTTTGTTTAGATCTAGTAATTCTGACGGTGCTTCTAGGTGCCCATAATGTACATGGATGCCTCTTTGGGAGGACAAATGGAGCAGAATCCTAACACCAGAGAGATGCCTTGATGAAATTTTCAGAAGCTACCAAGTTAAGGAAGTGCAAAGAAAACTCTTTCCAGGAAACCATTTCTTATCCTCCTTTCCTGTTTTCTTCCTCCTTTGTAGTTTACATTAGAAAGCTGAGGAAAGTATATGTACCTGAGTTTCATATCGCCTCCGAGTGCTGGCTGACAGCTTCTCTGGGGCTATCACACTCACAATGGGGACAACTGCAGCTCCATGGATTTCAAACAAACCTGAAACAGAGTTGAATTTATGGTCTTATCTGGTCCCACTTTCTGTAACACACCACAGAGATGGCAGAGATAGAGGAATCCACTCTAGCGTGATTCTATGGGCTAGATTTCTGTCTGGGCTTTGTTTTCCATCTCTGCAACTAGCTGCTCGTGACCTGGAGGAACCCAGAACCCTAACACCCAGCAGTTTCATTGCTTCTGTCAAGATTCCCAGCCTTCTCTCAGGTGGGAGTGGGGGGTGGAAAATGACAAAGACGTAGGGATTCTATACAAGTCACCAAAACCTCATGAACCTAAAGCAAAAAAAAAAAAAAGAAAGAAAAAAAAATTACTCTCTCAAACTCTAATACTTTGAATTCCTCAAAGTATTTGAAATCTAACAGTGGCAGAAAGTCAATGCTAACAAACCAAAAAGACCCAGTTCTTTGTTAAAAGGCAAATATGTCTTCCTGTGGACGTAACTGGGACATTTCTTTTTCAGTAAGACTGGCAGATGTGATGAAACTAAAAGACTTAACTATCACCACTGTTCCCTCTTGGCTTTCAATCTTATGTGTGAGGAAAATTCCCAGGAAAATTAACCAGTCAGAGGAAAATTAAACGGGTTGTGAAAATAAGACAGGAAGACAGAGCTGTACTTCAATTAGAGGAATCACTAAACTCCTAGTCCTTTTCTAGGATGTGAGTTTCAAAGCATAGAGAGAAATTCCATTTGGTACAATTAATTGTATCTGTTACTTTAAAGATACATTTCTGATGCAACAAGGAGTTAGAACAGCGCGAGCACACACGCACACACACAGAGCATTATTATGTTTAGATTATAATTAGTCAATACCTGAAGCATTAGAAAAGGACCCCTTCAGATTTTGCACTGCAAGATTATCAGAAGCTTCTCTAAAAACAAGCAAACAAAAACAATTAGGAAACAGTAGAGCAACACAACAAAGGTAACTTAAAGTGAGCCATTTTTTTCTATTTGATGTAGAACTTAAATATTGGTTATTAGTGGAATAAAATTTGAACTTAATTATGCTTTTGGTCAGGAGCCATTAAGAATGAAAAAGGATGTCATTTCAAATTAAATGCCCAAAGACAACATTTGGATTTATTCAGCTATGTTTGAAATGCTAGCTCAACATAAGAGGCTAATTTCAATGAACTACAATGGGTGTTCTTTCCGCTCTGCTCACAATACAAGGAAACATTAGCATCAGCATGCCCCACCTTTATTATGGCAGCAAACTTGGTGATCACCCACAAGAGAACATTTAGTAATGGGAGATTCTTTCAAAAGCTGTGAATGGATATTCTTTAAAGATTGAATTAGCTTACAGCCTTTGAGAGACACAATAGCACTCTAGCTTGGGAAAAGAGGGAAGTAATCATGCACATGGAGGAAAGATCTTAAACTTTTCCCTGCTAAAACTGAATCCCATCTGGGCCTTTTAAGTGTCTTAATAATGTTCGTATGTACTATTAATTTAGTTGAGTATTTTATGTTTTCTCTTCTAAGCCTCTACCTTTTTTGGAGGTCAGTAATCCTAATACCTGGTACTTCTAGAACATTTTATTTCCTCAGAAAAAGCCTGATAGTGAATTTATTCAAGCTAGGTGTAGATGGGAAGGAGCCTGGGGTGAGGGAGGGAGAAGAAAGTAAGAATGTTTATTTTATATAAGCCAAGGTTTTTCACTGTTGGCACTATGACATTTGGGGCTAGATAATTTTGGGGTGGGGGTATTGGCAGGGGGTCAGTCATGCTCACTGTAGGATGATTAGCAGTATCCCTGGTTTCTACTAGATACTAGTAGCACCCCCAATTCTAAAAACCAAAAATATCTGCAAACGGTGCCAAATGTCCCCTACAGGGCAAAATGTCCCCCGATTAAGAATCACTGATATAATAAAAAAAAAAATTTTTTTTTTGCTTGTAAGTATATATATATATCATGTAAATAGTAAATAAGCATATATATTATAAAAATCTAAGGCAAATACATTTTTTAAGGTTGTACATTTATAGAAAATTATGGAAATTTAAAGAAAATTAAGATCCCTTGTAATCCCACTAACCAGAAATAACTATAGTTAAAAATTGGGGGGGGCACCTGGGTGGCTTAGTCAGTTAAGCATCTGCCTTCAGCTCAGGTCATGATCCCAGGGTCTTGGGAACAAGCCCTGCGTCGGGTTCTCTACTCGGTGAGGAGTCTGCTTCTCCCTCTCACTTTCCCTCTGTGCTCTCAAATAAATAAATAAAAATCTTTTAAGAAATCTGATCTATCATTCCAGACAATAGGCTATGTATTTTGGTTGAAAAAACCAAGATCATTTATCTTACCTCTGGACAGATTTCAATAATAAATTCAACTATGTAAGAATCATCATTTTTTTTTTAAGTAAATTCTATACCCAATGTGGCCCTCGAGCTCATGACCCTGAGATCAAGAGTCACATGCTCTAGTGACAGAGCCAGCCAGGTACCCCTAGAATCATCTTTTTAAAAGGCTGTACACCATTTCATTGTATTTACTATAATCCAAACAATTTTCTACCCATCAGTGTTGTAATACTGTTGGAGATTCTCCAAGTGTTGTCTAGGGACCTCTGAAGTTCCTGAGATCCTTGCACAGGTCTGCAAGGTCAAAACAGTATTCACCATAATATAAAATGTTATTTATCTTTTTTACAGATTTAAAAAACCTCTTCCAAACCTCTACCTTTTTTGGGTCATTCTTTCACAAATGTGTTATGGAATTTTCCAGAGACTGCATGATGGATGTAGTACAACAGACTGAAGGCAGACACAGATAGTGACAGTCTAGTTCTTTCTATTGAAGTGTTAAAGAAATTACAAAAATGTAAAACAATGCATTATTTGTAAAATGTCAAATTGTTGGGACGCCTGGGTGGCTCAATGGGTTAAGCCCCTGCCTTCAGCTCGGGTCATGATCCCAGGGTACTGGGATCGAGTCCCACATCGGGCTCTCTGCTCAGCAGGGAGCCTGCTTCTCCCCTCCCCATTCCGTCTGCCTCTCTGCCTACTTGTGTGATCTCTGTCTGTCAAATAAATAAATAAAACCTTTAAAAAAAAAGTCAAATTATCATTCTTCTAGTATTTCTTTTGTTTTGGAAAATGGATTTATTTTTTTAAGGATTTTTAATTTATTTGTGTGTTTGAGAGAGAGAGCACACATGAGGGGGGAGGGAGGAGCATAGGGAGAGGAAGAAGCAGATTCCCCACTGAGCAGGACAGGCTGGATCCCAGGATCCCAAGATGATGACTGGAGCTGAAGGCCAACACTTAACTGACTGAGCTACCCAGGTGCCTCGAGTTTACTGTTATTTTCAAATAAGTATTTTAAAAATGTTTGTTTTAATTTCTAACAAATTATTGGTAGATATAACCCATATAAACAAAGTTCTTTGGTGTCCTCAAATAATTTGTAAGGGTATAAAGTGGTTCTGAGACCAAAAAGATTGAAACTGTTATTAAACAATGCCTTGCTAGGCATCTTTGTATGTACCCTCATGGAATAATTTTTACTATAAATTCCTAAAAGTAGAATTACTGGGTATTTCTTTTAACTTTTAGTTTTAAGGCAATTTTAACTCTGTTAAATTCCTATCCAGAGAGTTGAAACAGTTTATATTTCCATCATGAGTATATGACATTCTCCCAGGATATATTAGCTCTTTCAAATACTTTGACATAACACTACCAAAATGTACTGGTTAAAAAACCAAATAGGATAATTTTGGCCCCTTGGGCCTTTCAAACTGATAACATATTCTCTGATATGTTATGAAGAACAAACCCTGAAACTATGATTAGTCTTTTGTGGGGGTCATGTACTTAAACTGCTAAGCTATTCAAAAGCAACAGAATGAGCCATTAAAAGTTACCCTGGTGTATCTTTTTTTCCCAAAAGGATAAAACTGATGTTTAAGATAAAGGTACAGAAGTTCTACAGGTAGTCACAGCTGGTTTTCTGGGCTTTTGTTACCTGATAGTTCTTTCATCACTGACTTTAGTTCTGAGTTTCTGCAAAACGTGGTCTATAAGATCAGACTCCTGCACATGTTTCTCTGTTTGCCTTTCCTTCTCAAAAGACTTAACCTTAAAAAGAATAAAACAGAACAATCAATTTCTGAAGCCAACAGGCTGAATCAGAGTACAAAACTAAGTCAACAATTTAGGTTGGTCGTTCTAACCAGGGGCGATTTTGCTCATCACAGGGCATTTGGCAATGTTTGGAGAGCTTTCTGGTTGTGACAGCTATAAGGGGTGCTACCAGCCTCTCATAGGTAGAGGCCTGGGGTGCTGCTCAACTTCTTATAGTGCCTAGGACAGCAGCCCCCACAATTATCTGGCCCCAGATGTCCCCGTGGCTGTTGAGAAACCCTGGTATAGAGAAGAAAAGCTTATCACTGATGATCAGATTTTTTTAAAGGCCAAGACTAACCAGCTCCTATTTCATTTAATTCTTCCACATATTCTTCCCCTTAAACATCCCATGGTCAGTCACCGGTTTCCAGAGCACTCCCCCTCTCCATTCCAAATTCAAATGCTGTCATCCACTTCTATGGTATCTGTTCATTCATCTTCAACCCATAGCCAGCACTAAGTCTTGGCTTCAAGCAGCCTTATATTCTTCCCACTCTGCTTTCCTCTCACTCCGTTCCATCCTACCCACCCGTGCATATTAATTTTCCTCACATAGCACACTGATGTCCCCTTCTGTCCAGAACACGTGCTGGCTCCCCACTCGCTGCTACATAAAGTCCAAATTCCTTGGTTGGCAGTTTGTTCTCCAGGAGCTAGCTGAAACCATTCTCTCCTGCTGAAGTATCCTTCTTTGCACCCAGAGTAGACTTAACTCAGGGTAATACCCACAATAGTTTTCTATTGGCCTCCCTCTTGACTTTGGAACAGGCTATTCGAAGAATTACCATTACTTTTGCCATTCCTTCTGCCTAAAAGTTCCTATCAGCACCTATCTCTATTCTGCCCATTCACGAGGGAACCCCATAAGCCCCACCTCCACCGTGAAGACTTCCCTGCTACCTCTGAGGTAATCTCCCAGGCTGTTAAACCCTCAGAGAACTTGCACTGTAGGACTTTCATGGCATTTAGCATTTTCTAACTCATAATCATGAACGACAGTGTTATGTTTCCTACCAGATTATAGGATCCTTGACAGCAGGGCCTGATGCTTTAGTGTCCCTGTATCCTTTAGGATCTTAAATTGTATCCCTCCCATACTGTGAACACTTAAAATGCACTTGCTGACTGGATGAATGAACTGATGTCTTGCCCTTCAAGTATGAAGATGATGCAAGATTCGAAAGAGACTGGCTGAAACAATGTGCTAGAATGAACAAGATCACATTTAACGGAGATAAATATGAAGTCCTATAATTAAAGCCCTCATTGTAGGTGGCCAGCCAGATATGGTGGTAACTGTGAAAGGGCCAATGGGTTTTAGTTGCTAAGTTCAGTACAAGCCAAAGAGCCACATGGTTGCTAAGAGTTCACTAGTAAGCTGAATGAGGAGAAATATGGTATCTGGGTCAAGGGGTCAGAGAGCATTCTCATTTAGTCAAAATATGCTAGAATTCTCTGCAGAATTGTAGTGCCACATTTAAAGACAGACATTGACAAGGAATGTCCAGAGGAGGCTAACTAGGAGGGTCAAGGAGTTGGGAAATCATGTTATGAGGAATGGCTTAAATAACCAGAATGTTTGAACCAGAAAAGAGGGCAGAGTGACATGGCAGTGGTCTCCTACAATTTATGTGAAGATAGCTGAGAGGATGGAAAATTAGATTTGCTATGCTGACTACTCCAGAAGGCAAAATTAAGACCACAGAGTATAAATTTTGGGAAGGAGACTGAGTTAAGTTTTTAAAATTCGCTAATCATTATAGCAGTGTGTTATGGCACAAATTACCCAGCAGAGGCCTGATGGCAATCACTGCTCTGGAGGAGGCCTGATCAGTAGTTCTTAGGGTCATTTATGATTTTGTGACTAATAAGCAGACTAATAGTGAGGACTTCCAAATCTTAAAGGAATAACTACTACAAGAACTGCCTTCCTGCCTTAAACAATTAGAAAGTCAGACAAAACACATAAAACAATGGTTTCTCAGACCTTAGACAACAAGCAGTGGAGAACTATTTCTCAAGAGAAGGGAAACAAAGTGAGTGCCTTATCAGTGCCCCTTTACTGTGATGAAGAAGCCTGCAGGGCAGCACGGGAATACGGAACCCAAAAAGACCTGGAGCCTTGCCCAGGTGGGGAGACCCAGATGGCTAGAGACTGTGATGCAGACGACTGAAGAGAAGAGTGCTCCACACTCAGAGAAAGAAAAATTTCTGAAGCTCTGCAGAGCAGTCCCCTCAGTTCTTGCCAGAGACCTGATCTGTGCATCAGTGAAAGAAAACTCTCTGAGACTGGGGCAACAACCATCAGAAATGATTAGGCAGAGTAATTTCTGGAATTCACAGGGCTGGGAGAGTTGTTACTCTTATCAGGGTACAGAGATCTCAGAATACACAGGTAGAATCCTCCTAAGGGTATTGCCTTGTACAAATGGGGCTAACTCAGGCTTAGACCAACAGCTGCCCTGGATCTGCTGTATAAAATGAAGCCTGGAAAAGATCAAGCAATTCAAGAATTTTAACTACACCCCAGAACAAAGCCCAACAGTATTTATAGGGACATAAAACCTAGCACCCAGCAATGTAAAATTCATAATGTCCAACAACCAATTGAAAATTACTGGCAGGAGGGTCTGGGTGGCTCAGTCAGTTAAGCATCTGCCTTTGACTCAGGTCATGATCCCAGGGTCCTGGGATCCAGCTCTGTGTCAGGCTCCCTGCTCAGTGGGGGGTCTGCTTCTCCCTTTCCCTCTCCCTCTGCATGCAGCTCCCCCTGCTTGTTCTTTCTTTCTCTGTCAAGTAAATAAATAAAATCTTTTAAAAAGATTACTGGCATGCAAAATGGTAGGAAAATATGATTAATAACCAGAAGAAATGATAGAAACAGGCTGAGAAGTGTCAGAAATGATGGAATTAGTAGGCAAGCACCTTAAAACGACTATTTTTCTTGAAGATTTTATTTTTAAGTTATCTCTACACCCAACATGGAACTTACACTCACAATCCCAAGAGCAAAAGTCACATGCTCTACTGACTGAGCCAGCCAAGTGCCCCTAAAATGATTATTCTAAATTTTATAAAAAATGTAAAGGAAATAAAAATTCTAAGAAATAGAAGACATATAAAGATACAAATGAAACCTACAGAGATGAAAAAATATGTAAGAAATTCAATGAGATTAACAGCAGATAAGATACTGCAAAAAGATCAGTGAAGATCTGAGAGAGAGGGGAAAAAACAGAAAACAAAAATGGAGTCTTAATGAGTTGTAGGTCAATAGCAAATGATTAACATACTATAATCAGAGTCCTACAAGGAAAAGAAGGAACAGAAAAATATTTGAAGAAATAATGTCTGAAATTTTTCAAAAATTTAAAAAATTTATTTTTCTGACACAGAAAGTGCACAAGCAGCGGGAGAGGCAGAGGGAGAATCAGGCTCCCCACTGTGCAGGGAGCCCGATGTGGGACTTGATCCTGGGACCATAACCTGACCCCAAAGCAGATGCTTAACCGACTGAGCCAACAGGTGCTCCTGAAGAATTTCTAAATTATATGAAAACCATGAGTCTACAGTTCAAAGAAGTCCTAGCTATGAATACCAGGTATCTGAATATAGAGAATACCACATTGAAGTATATCATATCCAAATTGTAGAAAATCAGTGACAGAAGAAAATCTTAGAAGGTGCCAGAAAATAAAGGAAGATCATACATAGAGCATCAAACCAGACCTTTAACAGAAACTACCATCATGTCAGAAAACAATAAAACACATCTTCAAAATGCAAAAAGAAAAAATGTAAATCCTGAATTTTATATCTAGCAAAAATATCTTTCAAAAATGAAGCTGAAGGGGTTGGC
Organism: Taxidea taxus jeffersonii; assembly: GCA_003697995.1. Classification (NCBI taxonomy): domain Eukaryota; kingdom Metazoa; phylum Chordata; class Mammalia; order Carnivora; family Mustelidae; genus Taxidea; species Taxidea taxus. Next base: position 14,425 of record RCUC01121762.1, on the reverse strand, counting down.
TGGGCATTGGACTCTTGGTTTTGGCTCAGGTCATGATCTCAGGGTTGGGGGATTGAGCTCTGTGTTAGGCTTCACGGTCAGCAGGAAGTTTGCTTGAGATTCTCTCCCTCTCCCTCAGTCCCTCTTCCTGCTTGCTTGCTCTCTAAAATAAATGATTTTTTTTTTTTTTTAAGATTTCATTTATTTGTCAGAGAGGGAGAGAGAGCACAAGCATGGGGAGCAACAGGCAGAGAGGGAGCTGGATGGATGGCTCGATCCCAAGACCCTGGGATCATGACCCGAGCCGAAGGCAGGTGCTTAACCAACTGAGCCACCCAGGCATCCCTAAAATAAATAAATCTTTAAAAAAAAAAAAAAAGGTGAAATGAAGACTTTCTCAGGCCAGTAACCACTGAGAAAACTCATGACCAGCAGACCTGCACAGACCAGAAATATTAAAGGAAATCAGAATGATGTCTGCCTCAATATAGGAATCAACAGTTCCAGAGATGGTAAATATAAAGGACATTTCCCCCCTTATTTTAAAAACCTCTTTAAAAAAATAACTAATTAAAGCTGAAATAAAAACCAATGTATTGTGGAGTTTTAACATCCAATATGTTATGTGCAACAATAGTACAAAGAATGAGAGAAGGGAAATGGAAGTATTCTGTTGTAACGTTCTTACACTGTATGTAAAACACATATACTATATTTTGAAGGTAGAATGTATTAAGTTAAAAGTGTATACTGTAAACCCTAAGAAGTCACCAAAAAATTTCACCAAAAACAGGAGTAATGGTTAGCAAACCAATAGTACAGACCTAAAAAGGTGTGAAAAGAAAGTGGAAAAAAGAACAGATGGAATAATTAGAAAACAAATAGTAAAATGGTAGACTTAAACCCAACCATTTCAATAACTGCATTACATATAAATGGTTTAAAGACGGGGACTGTCAGAGTAGATCAAAAAAGCAAAGCTCAAATACTGAGCGTCTCTAAGAACGCACTTTCACATGACATGCAAACACCAATTGAAAGACCTCAGAGAACAAGAATTTTTTTTTTTTGAAGATTTTATTTATTTATTTGTCGGAGAGAGAGCGGGAGCGAGCACAGGCAGACACAGGCAGAGTGGCAGGCAGAGGCAGAGAGAGAAGCAGGCTCCCTGCTGAACAAGGAGCCCTATATGGGACTTGATCCCAGGACGCTGGGATCATGACCTGAGCTGAAGGCAGCCGCTTAACCAACTGAGCCACCCAGGCATCCTGAGAAAAAGAAATTTTATCAGAGATAAAGGAAAACATTTCAGGGCGCCTGGATGGCTCAGTGGGTTAAGCCTCTGCTTTTTGCTTAGGTCATGATCTCAGGGTCCTGGGATCAAGCCCCACATCGGGCTCTCAGCTCAGCAGAGAGCCTGCTTTCCCCCCACCTCTCTGCCTGACTCTGCCTACTTGTGATCTCTCTCTCTCTGTCAAATAAATAAATAAAATCTTTAAAAAGAAATAAAGAACATTTCATAATGATAAAGAGGTCAATTCATCAAGCAGATATAAAATTCTAAATGTGTATTCACCAAATCCAAATAACAGAGCTTCAAAATGCACGAAGCAAAACTGATAGAACTAAAAGGAGAAACAGATAAATCGACAATGATAGCCAGAGATTTTGACACTCCTCTCTCAGTAACTAACTGATCAAGTAGACAAAATGCTTAGTAAACACCATGATCTAATGTGACATAACTGGTATTTATCAAACATTCCTCCTAACAATGCAGAATACACATTCTTCTCAAGTGCACATGAAACAGTCACAGTAATAGACAATTATTTTTTACTTTAAATCACAGCTCAGTAAAATTAAAAGAAATGAAATCATACAGAGTATGTTCTTTGATCACAAAGGAATTAAATCATTAGAAATTATTAAAGATGATGTAATGAGCACTGGATATTTATATGACTTGATGAACCTCTGACTTCTCTACCTCTGAAACTAATAATACATTATATGTTATATATGTTAACTGAATTTAAATTAAAAAAGAATGAAATTATCAAAGAAAGATAGCTGGAAAATACCCAAATATTTGGAAATTAAACCACAGACTCCTAAATAACCTGTGGCTCAAAGAAGAAATCAAAGAAACTAGAAAGTTATTCTGAACTAAATGAAAATGAAAGCTCTACATACACAAATGTGTGGGATACAAGTGATGTAGTACTTAGAGTGAAATTTATAGCGTTAACTGTTTATACATAGAAAAGTAAAGTCTAAACTCAGTGATCCATGCCAGGTGCCATTTCTTTTTTTTTCTGTAAAGGCTCTGATACTATCTTAGGCTTTGCAGGCCATACATTGTCACTTTTTTTTTTTTTTAAACAAGGAATGTAAAAAATAATTGTAGGTCACAGGCCATATAAAAATAGGCTGTGTGCCAGATTTGGCTGTGTTTAATCCACTTCTACCTGAAGAAACCAGAAAAGGAATAAACTAAATCTAAAATTCGCAGAATGAAGATGAATGGAAATCAGTAAAATAAAAAACAAATGAACAACAACAACCAAAAAAACACCAGAAAAATCAATGACCTCAAACGCTGGTTTTCTGACAAGACAAATCAGATTGATAAACCTCTAGCCAGCCTAGTGAAGTAAAAAGAGGGGGAGGATGGGAGACCTAAATTACCAGGAATTATCAGGAATGAAAGAGGGGATTATCATTACAGACCCTACAGATAGTAAAAGAGAGTATTTGAAAATTTAGATGAAGTAGAAACTTTCTAGGGAAGATACCAACTACCTAAACTCACTTACTCTGAAAGAGACAACCTCAATGTCTCTGTCTAGGCCCCAGTGGCCCCTGGTGAGTCTGACCAAACATCAGAGGATGAAATAATACCAACTGTACACAGGATCCTTCAGAGAATGGAAGAGGAGAGAACACTGTCCAACTCATTTATGAGGCCAACATTACCCAGATACTAAAACCTGCCAAAGACATAAAAGGGGAAAAGTATGTTGATTTTTTTCCCTCAAAAATAGAGATAAAGGTGAGAAGGTGGTATATTTATGAGCTTTCATAAGTCAAATGCAACAGAGTACAACTGGTTAGGAAACAGCCACAGGATATGCCAACCAGCAGGTATCAGTATAGTTATTATTCTCATTTTCTTAGATGGAGAAAGGGAACAGAGGGAGAAAAGTACGAAAAACCTACTGCCACTATTTTTTATTTTTTAAGCTTGAAGGGAAGTGTTCTGATTCAGATTCTCTCTTACTCTATAGCCTTTCTCCAAGAACAGGCCCAGCAAATATAAGAATGGATTTCCACCCATACCCAAGCCAGGGGACAGTGGGAAGGTGGGTGCTCCACAGTTAATACACAGTTTGGGAAAGCTGACTACTGAACTGTGAAAGATTTCCTTGGGTCTGTACCTTGACATAGCTTCCTCCTTTATCTGAGACGAGGGCTACGCAGGTGATTTCGTGGTGTCTGCAGTATTCCTGTAGTTCCTCTTGGGACTGAAACAAACATAGCATATGAAGTAAACACAGAGCACCTAGAGCAGCTTCAAATAATTAAGGAGACTGAAAACATGGTGTCCAACTGTGTTTTCAAAGTCACTTACTAAAAATGATGATTCTAGGAGCTGTAAGTATTAAGCCAGAAAAGTAAGACTTCAAAGGAGGTTTAATAAGACCTTGCTTTTCTTACTTTCACTACTGTCCTCAGGGGCCATGGACAATCAAAGTGTTTGGGACACAATAATAGGTTTTCAAAAGCTTCAGGGCACCTGGGTGGCTCAGTTAGTTGGGCGACTGCCTTCAGCTCAGGTTCTGATCTCAGAGTCCCAGGATCGAGTCCCCTGTCGGGCTCCCTGCTCAGCGGGGAGTCTGCTTCTCCCTCTGACCCTCCCCACTCACATGCTCTCCAACTCTCTCTCTCTCAAATAAATAAATAAAACCTTAAAAAAAAAAAAAACACAAAACCTTCAAATCTTGGTGGAAGGTGCCAGAAATTGTAGGGTATATACACATACAACGAGAAGGCCTTTGAGGAAAGCCAAGGCAACACACACAGCAGACGATGTAAAGTTCAAGTGAAGCAGCAAGCTACCAAGCAGCAGCAGAGCAGAGATGTCTGCTGCTGGGCAGGACTGAAGTCATAGTTTCTGTAAGAACACTGCTCTAACAATTTATGAAACAAGGAAAACAATGGAAGAGGATGTTGTTCTGTCAAATGACTGAAAATTTTTGCCCAGCATGCTCGTGCCAGGAGGTTTTCTCACAACGGCAGACAGCAGCAGCTTCTGAAACCTCTTGGCAGGTGATGTGAAAGGAGAAGGGGGGCAGGGGGAGGTTCTGTTTCCCTGGGAGGCTCTTTCTGCTCTGGGGCACCTGAATGTGGGCGAACTGGAGTGTATGCCCTTCTGTGATCTGCCGGTGGCAGGGGAGACAGTCTCCCCAAACCTCCCCCCTTTCTGAAGGACAGGTGGGTTCACGGCTGCTGCTTTCCTCACTTCCATCCCCAGAGCAGGCTGCTGTGGGAGGTCTGAGGAGAGGCAGCTGCCCACAGAGGCTCTATACGAAATGCCTTTGGGAAGTATACAAGCCTGGATCCTGGCCCTGCAAAGACATCCCAGCCTCATCCCTGGAACCTGTATGCTTGCTTCTATGGTCAAAGGAACTCTGAGTTATGGGTCTTTAGAAAGGGAGATAATGTGGATCATCTGGTTGGGATCGGTGTAATCACAAGGATCCTTGTGAGAGGAGACAGGAGGGTCAGAGTCAGAGGTGGAAAGACAAAAATGGAGGTCAGAGAGGAAAGAAGATGCCATACTGCTGAGTCTGAAGGTGGAGGAAGGGCCTACAAACAGAGGGATGCTGGAGGCCTCTGGGAGCTGGAAAAGGCAAGGGAATGGATTCTCCCCTTCAGGCCTTCAGAAGGAACTGGCTCTGGCAGTCACCTTAACTGGAGCCCAGCAGGACCTGTAGCAGACTTCTGAACTCCAGGAAGGCAAGACAACCAGCCTGTATTTTTTTTTTTAAGATTTTATTTATTTATTAGAGAGAGAGAGAGATCCAGCACAGGCAGACAGAGAGGCAGGCAGAGGCAGAGGGAGAAGCAGGCTCCCTGCCGAGCAAGGAGCCTGATGTGGGACTCGATCCCAGGACGCTGGGATCATGACCTGAGCCGAAGGCAGCCGCTTAACCAACTGAGCCACCCAGGCGTCCCAGCTTGTATTGTTTTAAGCCACTGAGGCTATGGTCCTTTGCTCCTGTAACAATCAGAAACTAACAGGAAGTTGCTCTAACTGGAGAGAAGTCGAATTTGAGGGAACCCTACTCTAAGGCTAGAGAGGCCCACCTGTCACTGCAGCCAGGACTGCACCCACTCCGCTCAGGGACACTGTGTGTCTCATTACCTGTGACCAGTCATACATGATTTGTGCCGTGATTCCCGCGGACCACAGCTTCTGGGTGAGGTTGATGGCCCTGGACATGGACATCTGGCCAACACTTACAATCAGGAGGTCGCAAGAGCTGATTGTAACCTGGATCAGAAAGAGAGTGGTGACATTTAGAGGAGCGAGACTCTGGCCCTGTAGGGGGACCAGCACCAGGAGGGAGGCAGCACTCATGTGAAGATGGGCAGCTTGAAATCTTGTAAGTGACAAGTCTGGGCTTCAAAATGACATCATCATCATCATAAAAAAAATATGACAGTCAAAAACCTTTTATATTAGTCTTTTTAGACTTCAGCTATCCTAAGCCATCAAGAAGATACCCTTTTCCGCTGGGAAAACTGCTCTTGTCTGAAACAAAAAGGATAAAGAACCATTTATAGCTCTGTAGAGCACAGCTGGATTTCTGAACAAGGGGCTTTGAAAGGCCTCTACCAATAGCTTCACTTCACGTTTAAAGGGTGCATCAAAGACGAGGTGAGCGAGGCCAGGCAAAGACAGATGAGCTGTCTGAGGTCCCCCAGCGAGAGGCTAAGGACTTATATGCAAGGGTGGACGCCAAGTCCTAGGCTTGTCTATTGTGACAAAGATAACCTCCCAAAGCCTCAGTCCATTGTCACATCCAGGGCTCCACATACAGGACTCTAAAATGAAAGGCCACCCAGAGCCCACTGGAAAGCTGGCAGCCAAACTGGAACTTACAGGTTCTTCCATGTTGAGGATCGCCGCAGAGATCTTGTCTATAGCTATGCTCACCCCAACAGCAGTGGGGACTGGTCCCAGAACCTGTGGTCCTCTAAACTGGGGAATCTGGAGAGAAAGGCACAGTTATGGTTATGAAAGAGAGAAGAAATGGTCCTCACAAGCAAAGCGATGACTGGAGGGTGCACATGCCTGTCAGCAACTTACCATCAAAGGGTTCAACCAAAACTACGTACATGTGCCATGGGGAGAGTGCGAGTGAGAGAAGAGAATGAGGGGCAAGGGAGGGAGAGATGGGAGCATGCACACGTGCCAACTTGGGAAAAAGTGAACAAACACTGTACCTAGAGCTGCACTGCCGACCACAGCGGCCACCCAGCCACATAGGGCTTGGATATCCAAAATCCGACTAAGCCAAACTGACATGTGCTGTGTATTAAATACACAGAGGTCTCGAAGACTCAGAATGGAAAAAAAAGAGGATATAAAATAGCTCACTAATCATACTGAGATGTAGGATTACATGCTGAAGTAGTATTTGGGGCATATTGGGTTAAATATACACTGACTGCAAAGGCTTAGAAAAAAATGTAAAATAGCTCAAAAATTTTGAAAATTTCAGGGTGCCTGGGTGGCTCAGTTGGTTAAGTGTTTGCCTTCAGCTCAGGTCGTGATCCTAGGGATCGAGTCCCGTATCAGGCTCCTTGCTCAGCAGGGAGCCTGCTTCTCCCTCTGCCTGCTGTTCCCCTGTTCATGCTCTTGCGCTCTGACAAATAAACAAAATCTTAATAAAAAAAAAAAAAAGCTTTTTAAAAAATTTGGACTGTATGCTGAAACAACATTTTAGATATTTGGGTTAAATAAGATTATTAAAATATCTTTTTATTTGCTTTATGTCCCTAGATAATTTGAAGTTACATAGGTGGGGGCTCCTGGGTAACTCAGTCGGTTAAGCATCTGCCTTTGGCTCAGGTCATGATCCCAGGGTCCTGGGATTGAGCCCCGCAACGGGCTCCCTGCTCAGTGGAGAGCCTGCTTCTCCTTCTCCCTCTGCCTACTTGTGCTCTCTCTCTCTGTCAAATAAAATCTTAAAAAAAAAATTACATAGGTATGTTCTAAATCTGGACCAAAATAGGTAGGAACACTTCTCTCTACTCCTCCCTCTAAGTACAGCTAAAAATCCTGGGCATTATTTATAAATCAAAAGAAGAAGACTATCAAGTGAAGAGAGGGTACACATGGGTGCAGGAACTGTAGAATCTGAGGGAAGCTCATCCTGACAAGCTAGAAATGCCAAGGAGAACCAACAAAAGGCCCCTAGGAAATCTGCTCTCTCTGGCCAGAAGACCAAGAAAGGGGCAACCTGGCAGGGCCGGAAATGTTTATAACACCCCTACCGTGCTCCAGCCAAACACCACAGGAAGAAGCACAGGCCTGCCCCCACCAGCCAAGGCTGAGTGGGGGTCCACACCTTTACCCAGATGTAAGGAACCCCCTCTAAGACCATACAGGAACCAGGACTTTCTTACCTGCTAAAGTAGTGCCCCCTCCCCCTCCCCACCCAAATAGTGTCACTGGAGGCCAGGAACTGAAGGATGATAGACCCTCATCTCCACCCAAGCAGTAACGAGGCCACCCTCCCTGCGGGGATGGTGTCCAAGGTGGCTGAGTGGGAGACTGGAACTTTCCCCACTGGTCAGCAGTCTCCTGCCACTTCTCTCCCCCCATTCACCAAAGTACCAGTACCATGCAGAAACAGGAACAAGGCACCCCTCCCAGTGAAGCAAGCAGGGTTAAGGAACCTGAATCTTTACCCTCAACCAACAGTAGCAAGGTGGCACCCTCTGCCCCTACTGGTGTGCTCTCAGGGGAGGGCTGCTAAACCAAAAGATCTAATACTTAATACTAATACTAATACTAATACTCCTAATACTCCTAATACTAATACCGGAGTCTCCTAATACTTAAAATACCCAGGGTAGGGGTGCCTGGGTGGCTCAGTGGGTTAAAGCCTCTGCCTTCGGCTCAGGTCATGATCCCAGGGTCCTGGGATGGAGCCCTGCATCGGGCTCTCTGCTCAGCGGGGAGCCTGCTTCCCCCGCTCTCTCTGCCTGCCTCTGCCTGCTTGTGAGCTCTGTCTGTCAAATAAATAAATAAATAAATCTTTAAAAAAAAAAATACCCAGGGTACACAGTGAAAATCACGCATCATGGCAGCAACCAAGAAGATCTCAAAATGTTTTGTAAGAAAAGACAATCAACAGACACCAAAAACAGGATGACACAGATGTTGGAAATCTCTGACAAGGATTTTAAAGCAACCATCACAAAAATGCTTCGGAAACAAGCGTGACAAACAGACTTGAGCCAAAAAAAAAAAAAAAAAGAAAAGAAAAGAAAAAAAAAGGCTCAGCATAGAAGTGGAAGATTAAAAAACCTCTGGATGGGCTCAATAGTAGAATGGGGAAAACGGTGGAACTGAAGATTAAACAAGAGAAACTATTCAGTCTGAAGGAGAGAGAAAACAGACTATAAAGCAAAAGGCCCCAGAACCTCAGGGATATAAAAACTTAAACATTTGTCATCAGAGTCCTAGAAGGAGAGCAAAAAAGAGGGTGAGAAGGGAGAGGTATTAGAATAAAATGCCTGAAACCTGCCTTTTCTGGTCTGTGGGGAGGGTGGCCTCATTACTGCTTGGGTGGACAGGAGGGTCTGTAATCCTTTGGCTCCTCCACTGACAGTTTGGGGGTTGGGGGGACACTACCCCAGGCAGGTATCAAAGTCTCAGCTTCCACTCAGTGTTTTCAGATGCCACCGTGCTAGGGCTTGGTGGGGGACCCCCACTGGAGAAGGACATAAACCTCTAGATTCAAGAAGCTGAGATAATCCCGAAGAGTATAAATCCAAAGAAAGTCATACCAAGACAGGTCATGATCAAATTTCAAACTAAAGACAAAGGAAAAAAAATCTTAAGAGCATTGAGTGAAAATCAACTTTCCTACAGATGAAAATTCAAACAACAGCACATTTCTCATCAGAAACCAGAAATCTGAGCGAACTACAACAGACTTTCTTCTCCTCTTGAGTTACTCATATTTGGACAGTTGAAGCAAAAAGCCTAACACTGTCTGATGTGGACCTCAATGTATGGAGAGGAAATATTTAAAACAATTATATTACAAATGGCGGGACGGGTATAGGAACTTCCAGCAAGGGAAAGGTTCCATACTTCATTTGAACTAGTAAATGTCAGCACCCGTGGGTGTTCATGGTTACTGAAGAGCGCTGTATCATGATTGTGGTGGTGGTGACGAGACTCCACACATGATACAATGGCACAGAGGTACACACAGTGTACCTGGTTGTCCTGTGTCCTGGTTCTGCTATTTTATTACAGTTATGCCAGATTTAACCATTCGAGGAAACAGAAAGGTACACAACATCTCTTTGTACTATCTTTTGCAACTTCCTGTAAACCTATAATTATTTTTTTCCAAGATTTTATTTATTTGACAGAGAGTGAGTGAGAGAACCTAAGCAAGGGGAGCAGGAGAGGGAGAAGCAGGCTTCCCACTGAGCAGGGAGCCCGAGGCGAGGCTCGATTCCAGGACACTGGGATCATGACCTGAGCTGAAGGCAGATGCTCAACGACTGAGCCACCCAGGCTGAGAAAGAAAGGAAATTAAACCAGAATAAATCAACCAACGAATACAAGGTGAGCCCTCACCAACAGGTCGTATCTGCCGCCAGCTGCCAGGATTTCCGATACAGCTCTCTGCCTGCGTCTGATGACTGCCACAAACTGGAAGATGACTCCGTTGTGCTGTTGTACCTTGTAAACCAAGCCCAGATTGATCAAGACCTGTGAAGTGCAAGCCCACGCAAACAGGTCAAGGGCACGGCATTCTGTCGGTAACATCAGAGCAATCAGGAAGATGTCTAAGGACAGTCTGCCAGGTGGAGAAACTCTGCTTTCTTCAGGAATCACCCCTTGGCTGGAGCTAACTGACATCATCAGACTCGCTGTACTACAGGAAATCACGATGCTTGCAAGGACATTCTGATTGAAGCCAAAACTGTTACTAGAAATCAGGAGCTCCAAAATGGAGAAAGCAGTGTTCTGGGGGAAGAAAACACGTCCCAGCATTATCTCAAAAACCCCATCTCCCCGGGGCCGGCAGCACTGACCACCCTCCCCCCCCCCCCCCGCAGGAGAATCCAGTGGTTGCTGAACCTGCAACTTGATGCCGAGTTTCTTCAACAGCCCAACAATCTCCTCTAGGTCCTTTAAGCCGTACTTCACCAGTTGGGCAACGCCTGTTTTCTGTTTTATTAATGAATTTATTGCTGGTGTTAGATCTTGCATATCTCCCTTCTGCTCAATAAATTTGTAGAGTCGACACAGCTGGAAAGCAAAGAGGCACATTTAGCTTTGGAGCCACGGCAGGGAAGAGCAGGGATTTTCTGGTCAGAGGCCATTTTAACCTTCACTGGGAACCTGACTACGAATTATCCTTTTCCAGCAACTGGAGAGTACCTCACCGGAGTGCTTGGGGCACCTATTCCCAGTGAATGCTGCCCCCAGCAAAGCAGCCCCTTGTACTAGCTGAGCTGCCATGATGAGATTTCCAAGCCAGTATTGTTCCTCTTTACCCTCCTCATTCTCATTGACTTCTGTTCCTGCAGACACAGAAATGGGGGTCAGGGATAGAGTGGGGTGGGCACGTAGGAAGGCGAAGTCTGACTGGTTCTAGTTCTACTCAGAAGTAGCCAGAAAGTCCCTCTCCTCCCTTTGCTTGAATAATTCCTGTTTGGAGTTGTCAGCCCCTTGATCCTTCCCTCCCTCTGGGGCTCACACCTCCATCCCAGCTCCCCCATGCTGTACCCATCATCTTCCTCATGAGGGCAATGGCTAAGACTGTGTGCCAGGCCCAGTCCCTGGAACACAGCAGGGGAAGCAGGAAATAACTATGGTCATTGACCCAAAAGAAATTTCCACTGGAGCTCCTGGGAGTTAAACAGAATTATAGCTATTTTAAGACTATATAAGCATAACCTGGTTCAATGATAAGTTGGCGCATGGAAACAGAGCTGAATGAAGACTCCGCTTAATCCAGTTTAATATAATAACCATATACCACGTGTATTTTTTTAAATCCAAAAAGTAATGTAATCTTTACTATATTAAATGGTTTTCTTCTTAAAATTAAAAACTATTTCTCCTCAAATTTTAACATTAAATTACCCCATTAATAAACTACCAGAAGCACTAGAATCACTATCTCTGGATCTGCGTCTTCACTCCATCATCAACAAACTCCAGGTAACTCTGGACAAGTCACAACATCTCCCTGGGCCTGAGATGCCTCATCTGTAAAATCACAACACTAGGCCAGGCACTGACTTGCAATATTACTGCTTCCTTTTCTAGTATCTTCAGAGTTTCCATTTTTAAATAATGACAGCACTAAATGCCTTTATTAGGTGCTAATCTTTCCATCTTTAAGCTAATCCAATGTACAACTTTGAAGCAATGCTCATCATCAGATAACCAGAGATTCAACAAAAAGAAGCTGACATTTGAGCAGCTGAGGCAGCTATCATGTGCAAGTGTGAAATACATCTGAAACATGACATTAGTTCAAAGAACCTTCTGGGCTTGAACCTTCAGGTAAGGAATCACCAGACTGGGCAGTTTCTGGAGGAGATTCTTCATGCTATTTATACATGGAACTATTTCTGTTCACAGCTATATGTTATGTACATGTCTAGGAGATTGTGTAAATACTGTGCTTCCTATCAAAATATTTTATCACTGGTCACTTAGGGTACTATTAATATCTCCTCCAATATTTAACATCTAAAATTTAACCTGGCTTAACTTCTAGAAGTCCTAGGCTGTGTGATCTGGTTTATACCCTCCTTGCCTGACTGCAGGCTGACGGCTCTGGGCTGCAGTCTGTGTGTGCAGGTTTGGTTAGAGAGCCAAGGTTAGATAGATGCTGCACGGATCCCCCAGGGCTTTTTAAAGGCCAATATGAATTGAGTTGAAAGCAGCCTGTGGACTCTTCAGCTGACTCCTTTATGTGCCTAGCACTGTGCCAGCCGCACTGTGCCAGCCACACTGTAGGTGTCCAAAAGGATGAGCGCCTCTGCCCGGCCCTGTACAGTCATATTTTAACCTATCCTATACATGCATTTGCTGATCATCACAGATCATGTAATGAAGTGCCCCAGCAGGGCTCTAGAGGTTCTGGGGAAGTTTTAAAGAAGTAGCTTTTCTTATATAAATATTCAGGGAAATGTCAGAAATCCCTGCTGTCTTCTGCTATCTAGTGACTCCATGAAGTATGGGTCACTGTGCCAAAGATCAGAGACCAATGTGATGCCTGCTGAGAGAACAGGACAAACTTGTTTACCCCATGAGATAGTCCTCACTGCCACGGGGATCAAATGCCAGATTTTAGGGGTGGGAAATGCACCGGAAAAGCAGGAGCTTTAATTCAACTCTGATGTGCTGAAGATCAGCGGGGGTTGGGTAGTGGGGGAAACCCAGATGGATCTGCAGAGCTCTGTGCCTCATCCCAGGCCCCTAGGATCTATTTCAGAAGAGAACAACTAGTACTAGACCCACTTGCTCAGCAGGTGGCTCTGGAGGGCAGAGCAGCTGGTGATCAAGGAAGAACAGGCTGATGACCCCACAGTGAACAGCAGTATGGGGAGGCAGGCTTTGAGGCCAGCACTGGGCCCTCTTCCCCTGATCCCGAGGCTGCCATGGAACCCATGAATGCTCAAGGGAAACCTGTTTGTGAGGTGCTGGGGAGCAGCCCCACCTCACTGCCTTGGAAATCAGGGTTGTCCAGAGTTTCAGAGAAAGCTGTGATAGCGCCATCACTGGGTACTTACGCTATTAGACGACAAAGACAGATTACAAAACCTGGCTTCCACTTCTCTCCTCGTCAGCTTTTCTGTCTACCGTGGAAGAGAAAGGGAACAACGAGAGTCACCAAATTTGGCCCTGAATGTAAAGAGGCCACTAGGCCACTTCCGACAAGTATATACCCTCCATTTTGGACAAAACTACTCCATATCATGAAGGATGGATTAATTCTATGACTAAAGAAAAATTTTTTCTCCCAATTCACATAGAACTAACATTTGTCTTTTTTTTTTTTTTTTTTTAAGATTTTATATTTAAGTAATTTCTACACCCAATGTTGGGGCTCAAACCCACAACCCCAAGACCAAGAGTTGTACACTCTACTGACTGAGCCAGCCAGGCACCCCTAACATGTGTCTTAAGATATGAAAATTCCTGACATAAAAGAATTAAAAGGGGGAGGATGCCCTTGCTATTCAGCTAAAACCATTCAGTGAGGCAACCCAGAACTGGACAGGTTGAACCAGGGGGTTTCTGTCTGGATGGTGAGGAAGTAATGGATTCATGTCCCTCTAGCAAAAGCCACATGCTGACAGCCTCTGAGCACTTTGTCCCACACCAGCAGACAGGCTGTGGCTGCGAGGTATGAACAAGGATGACGTGACGCACTTGTGCATAGTCCCTGGGGTTCTTGCCAGCATCTGATGCACATGGTGTGTTTGCTATTGCCGAGCAGCAGCTGCACTTCAGGGAGAAAAGCACGACAGAGAAAGAAACAGTAAAATTGGGGCCTCTGGTGTGCACCTGCTAGAGGAGAGAGAAGCTACTTTGGCTTTTTGAGGTCCAGAAAACAGTAGGCCTGGGGTGCCTGGGTGGCTTGGTCAGTTAAGTGTCTGCCTTCGGCTCAGGTCATGATCCTGGGGTCCTGGGATTGAGTCCTGCATCAGGCTCCCTGGTCAGTGGGGAACCTGCTTCTCCCCCTCCGTCTGCTGCTCCTCCTGCTTGTGCTCACTCTCGTGCTCTAAGTAAATAAATAAAATCTTTAAAAAATGGGGCACCTGGGTGGCTCAGTGGGTTAAACCTCTGCCTTTGGGTTGGGTCATGGTCTCAGTGTCCTGGGATCAAGCCCTGCACCAGGCTGTCTGCTCAGCTTGCTTCCTTCTCTCTCTCTGCCTGCCTCTCTGCCTACTTGTGATCTCTATCAAATAAATAAATAAAATCTTAAAAAAAAAAAGAACAGTAAGCCAGCAGACTTCCACTCTGTGTTCTGCCTTAATCATAGACTATTTGGCACTATAGGTGATTGAATCTCCTGGATGCCCCTCATTTATTATAAACATAATATTTAACATGAAAAGAAATCAGAAAAGATAGGTATTCATCTTCATCCCAGCA